>SOPF01026195.1:130966-144562 GCA_012979155.1 Hypericum perforatum
TATGATTCGATGGTATGATATGTATGATTCGATGGTATGATATGTATGATTCAATGGTATGGTATGTCTGATTCAATCTGAGAATGTTTAAAATATTTTGATGTAATTGTTTGACATACTAGGTTGCAACCATTGCTCCTTTTAGATGTTACATATTGATCAAAATAGTTTGGTATCTCTTATTCAATAGTTCTGTTTGTCTGGTTCAATGGTATGATGTCTCTGGTTCAATGGTATGATGTCTATGATTTAATGGTATGATGTCTATGATTCAATGGAATGTCTATTATTACAACGAATTTATGCAACAATTTTGTATAATAGTTTTAAGCAGCACCATTAAAATCTCTAATTGGGATGTATTAAGCTCCAACCTTTAATCAAAATTGCTAACTCCCAAATAGAACACATCAAACCATCGAAAAACAAAACATCAAACCATCGAAAAGCAAAATAGCAAACCATTAAAACATAAAAGAGCAAACCATCGAATACAGGAACAGCACACCATCGAAAACATTAACAGCACACCATCGAGGACAAGAACACAAAACCATCAAAAACAGAATAGGAAAACAACAAAGCAATAATGGCAAACAATTGAAAAAAGGAACAGAAAACCATCGAAACAAGAACAACACACCATCGAATACAAAATAGCAGACTATCGAAAAGCAAAACAACACAACATCAAAAAATAGAACATAAACCATCAAATCAAGGACAATACCCAATACAAAATAGATGTTAAGTGTCTTAAATTCATAACAGTTCTACATAAACAAAGAGAGTAGTTTTGAATTCAAAAATAGAACATCAATCCAAATAGATCACTTCTTTGACTTCTTCTTCTTCGTCAGTTTCCTCCAACAGCATCGGTAGGCCAACAGATTCTTGTGGGGAGCTTCCACAACCACAGGGGCAGCCTGTTAAAAAATTCACAAAAAACATCAGAACATAACTTTGAGTTATTTAATGGTTTATATTTTATTATTCGATGGTTTTATGGGTTGTTATTCACTGGTTTACTATGTTCTACTGAATTTGACCAATGAGTTTTAAGGATTAATCAGTTATTACCTTGCTCGTGTCATCAGTATTCTTTTCGATAACATGTTCTTCCACAATATGTTCTTCCATATCCGTTCCCATGTCTACTTTCTCCCCCAGGCTCTCCTTGATGCCCAACTTATTGGATCTCAACAAATCAATACCATATTGTATCCCACCCAATCGTCGTAATAGCTGTCAAGAACATATGAATTAAGGTCAACTATAGCTAATAAACATATAAAACTGTTTAAATAAAAACATATGTAACTAATAACCTCATCTTTTGACAATCTTCTCATTTTGTCAAATCTTCCCATTTTGGGATGTCATTCATAGCTCCATATGATTGCTCACCTTGCTCAACTTGCGAGACTCGTTGGACTCGCTCACCTTCCTGGACTAGCTAAAATTCCACAGCTTCCTTGTTCTTTTCTTTCAAGTGGTACTCAACCATCAAGTTCATGTTCCTGCTGTACTTAATGATTGGTACAAAGCTAGTTACAGCATTGAAAAACCCGTCATTTGCCCCTTCAGCCACATACTTGCACTAGTTGTATATGGTAGCATTGTTGAGCGGGTCAATAAAGCTGTAGAGCCTAACAAAAACCACACGGTCGCTTCTGGGGCTAGGAACACACCTTATCTATGTCCAATACTGGTCCCCTCCAACCGAGCAACACCTCTTTCACCTCTTTCAAATTGATGTAAGACTGCTACGACACCTCGCGAGCGATTTCTCACAGCACTCGCTCTTTCCTCTCTTGTTGAAGGTATCCATTTCTAAATCGATCTCATCTCTTCCGGTAGGGAGTTCATATAATTGCTTCACAAAGTCTGGAGTCACCATCATCACCCTGTTGTCTCCCCAACAATCCAGCAAAAACTCCTTTGTATAACTAGGATACAAGTCATCATCTTCTTCAATAAAAAGGCATCCAAAACCAGCAACCTTCACCAACTTCACAAGTTCCATCCCCCCTTCAATGCCATTTGTTCCAAAGAGGGTGTCGTTTATTTCACTTACCAAATTTGGCCTACTTGAACATGTGAAATCATAATGGGACATCTAAACCATAAAAACATGAAAGAACAGACTATTAAATTCAAATCATTCAATAACAGGACATCAACCCATTGAATTATACATAGCACACCATTGAATCACACATAACAAACCATCAAATTACAGCATATAAACATCGAATCAAACAGACACTCGAAAACAAAAACCATCGAATCAAGACGTGAAAACCATCAAAACATGAATTACAATACATCAAACCATCGAATCAAACAATGTAATTGCCAAAGGGCCCAGTCTTTTCCACACAATGCAATCACCCTAGATCATCATCTTCTACTCAACCTAGGTCCCCCCCGACCGTGAACCTCCAATCTTCTACTCAACCTAGCTCCCTGTCTTTCTTTGTTTGGCCCAAAACCCTAACCCCTAACTTAGGCAGATAAACCCTAGGTTGGACCTATGAAACTTACATTTAGAATGTACTCTGTTCTCGTCGTTCATCTTTTCCATTCTCACGTTCTCGTCAGTTGTCTTTTTCCCATTCTCCACGTTCTCTATCTATCTCTCTGTCTCTCTCTCTATTCCTCTTTTTTATTTTTTTTGAACTGCTTCTCTTTGGGTTCACCGCACGCATGTATTAATTTTTTTGGTTATAGTCATAATGACCAGAATGCCCCCAAAACCCCTCAGCTAATCTGGGCCGTCATATCGTTTTTTGGTTTACAATATTCTTATTCGATGGTATATTATGTATGATTCAATGGTATAATATGTATCATTCGATGGTATATTGTGACTGATTCAATAGTATGGTATGTTGGATTCAATCTGAAAATGTTTGAAAATTATTTAGTGTAATCCTCAATGTCTATAGCGACCACATCGACCAAAGCAAGTGTTGGAGTGATAGTTAAATAGTGCTTTTGCTCAATGGGAAAAGAGGTTGGACGACCAGCCAACTTCTTACTTTCCTTAAACATATCAAGAATATATTTGTGTTGCCTCAGTACTAAACCATCAACCAAATGACCTACCTTAATGCCTGAAAAATATTTTAAGGCTCCAAGATCCTTAATTCCAATATGTTGTTGAGATAGGCAGTCACCTCCTTGATCTTGATATCTGCATTGCCAGCTAAAATAACATCATCCACATAGATAAGAGCAAACACAATAATATGATCTTTAACAAAGCAAAATAAGGATGTGTCAGAATGGTATTGAGTGAAGCTCGCATTTAACAAGGCATATGTAAACTCGTAGTACCAATTCCTTAATGCTTGGCAAAGACCATAGAGAGATTTGCGAAGCTGGCACATACATAGATCATTTGAAGAAGCATAACCCTGGGGAAACTTCATATAAATAGCTTCCTCAAGGTCACCAAGTAAAAATGCATTGTTAATGTCCAATTGAGTGATGAACCAATTTTGTTGGACTTCAATTATAAGTAGACAATGCGTGGTGGCTAACTTAGCCACAACAATAAAGGTGTCATGGAAGTCAATGTCAATTTTAGTGTACTCTTTTGTATCTAGACGAGCCTTATAATGCTCGATATCACTATTGAGTTTCTACTTCATTTTTACATCTACTTTGAGTCGATTGCTCGCTTTCCCAATAGAAGATACTCGAGCGTCCATGACCCATTTATCATATTTAATGGCTAGAGAAAAATTCTTGGGCTCATCATTTTGTGTGATAGCTGAAAGGAAAGCTTTGTAGGAGTTAGAAAAATGTGAGTACAAAACAAAATGAGTAAGCAAATATACCATCGAGTTCCCTAATTGTGAAGGAGTAAGGCACGAGTGGTCAATGGAGGGTGGTATGCATGTTTCATATTCTTGTAAGTGATGATGAGCTTACTTTCGTCGTGTGCTGTAAGGTTTCAAGGAACTGTTCAGGAGCAATGTTATCCTCTTGCGACAAATTATCAAGTACAGTGGGCTCATTGGGCCCATTTTGCTGATCTAGTGTGGGGTTGTGCTCTCTAACCAATATATCATCATGCACCATCGAATCTAAAGAGAAAGAGGACTTAGTAGGTATAGTTGATACATTCTTGAAAGGATAAGCATGTTCCAGGTTAGTAACATCTTGGGTATTGTAGATATGTCAATCTTGTAAGTCATACACATGACAACCCTTTTATCCTTCGGGGTACCCCACAAATACATATTGATGACTTCATGATTGAATTTGTCTCTATTGGAGCAGGCACATGATCATAAACTAAAGATCCAAATGATCAGAGATGCATATAAGAGGGTATTTTACCAAAAATTACCTCATACGGAGTGTTATTATTGGTCTCTAGTGGGCAACTGGTTGATTAAATAGACAGCCGTGAGAACACTGTTTCCAAAAAACTAAGTAGGTAATATAGAATGAAAAAGTAAAGCTCGAGTCATTTCCGATATTTACCTATGCTTTCGCTCTACCACATCATTTTTATTGAGGTATGTATGGATAAGTGGTATATAGCAACATTCCCTTTTGTATGTATAAGTCTCTCATAGCTTAATATTGAATTTCTAGACCATTATCTGTCCATATTTGTCGCACCATTTTATCATATTGTGTCTCAATCATGTTGTAAAACATAATAACAAATTTAGCAACACCAGACTTGTGGCGGATGAGAAAAACCCAGACGCCTTGACTGTAGTCATCCACAATTGATAAAAAATAATGAGCTCCCAAAATTGAAGCTGTTTTATAAGGACCTCAAATGTCACAATGTCTTCGATCAAAGCAAGAATTGGTCTTTATTGAACTACTTGGAAACAAGGGACGAGTTTGCTTAGCCTATAAGCAGGCATCACAGACCAGCTTCTCATCTAACTGAATCAGCTTACAAAAATGCTATAAAAGATCTAGCTTCTCATGAGATGGGTGACCTAATATTTTATGCCAAACATTTGTTGAGGTGTCCTCGTTAACATGTATAACCACCCTCGCACAACAATCGACTCCATGAGATATAAACCACCATTATGCCTACTCCAATCAGGATCCTCAAAGGTAGGTCTTGCAATACACATATGTCCACAACAAAGGTTATTCCATAATTTAAATCCTTTGTTAATTGACAAACTAAGATAAGATTGTACTAAAAACATGAAATGTATTAAATATTTGATAGAAGATGCACTGTCCCAATTCCTTCTACTAGGATGTTTCACCAGTAGGAATTTTAACAGGGGTATTAGTCATTTGTAAATAATTTGTATCACAACAAATGTGTTATATAAGATAGGGGCAAGAACTTAAATCCATACTAGACATATGGACTTTGGCTCCCAACTCGAAACACATATTGCATTTAACTCTTCCCCTTTCGCTAGCACCTACATTAGACATGAATATGGGTCAGTAGAGAGGCTCAGAATTGGGCCTATGTTTGTTACTACTTGAGCAACCCTCAGAGATTGCTTTTAAGTCATTACAGGTCCATTTTGATCTTGCCTTCCCTTTTTATAGTCTTCATCTCTTTTCCACCAATCGGGGTATCCGACCAGTTTGAAACATTGATCCTTTGAGTGACCAAGTTTTTGACAATGATCATACCTAGTCTTCTCCTTTTCTTCTAATCTACGAAGTGTCAAATCTTTGTTGGTGCAAGTGTAACCTCCTACCTGAAAGATAGCTGCCTCGACCACTGGTTGTCTCATGGCTGCAATAAGGCGTGTTTGTTCATCTTCCAGAATTAGGTGATATGCCTCTCCCAAGCTTGGTAGTGGTTTCGTACTCAGTATCTGAGAATTAATAGTGACGTACAAATCATCCAAGCCTATCAGAAGAATGTATAACTACTTTTGTTCCTATGCCACCGCGTATTTGGCCTTTGCATCACAAGTGCATTGTTCCATTGGTGAGTTCGATTCCATCTTATCCCAAAGTGACTTTAACTTAGAGAAATATGCTGAAATTGACATTTTGTCTTGGTTCAGCATAGACATAAATCGTCGAAGATCATATGCCCACAGTGTGCTACTCTTTCTGAACCTCTCTTTGAGATTGGCAAATCTCTTTTGCTTATTTTGTATATCGGACACAACTTGTGACTTCTTTATTAATTGATATGGCCAACCATCCTTTGACCACAGTGTCATGACCCAAAATTGGGCCGCTGACACGGTGCTGGGTCACACTCACCTACCACGAAGAGTTGCAACCTAACCAGCCTCGAACATACACAAAAATAATATTGCACAAGCATAAATTCATAATCATATATACACAATACGAGTATTCCCATACATGATATTAATATTCATACATAAGGTCCTACAAATGTGTATAATAGAGTGACACAACCTAGATTACAAATAGGAAAATACCATCTAGAGATTTCAAGAAACCCGAGATAAAGATGTTGGGTTCAAATTATATGAATAGACAACCACTCTCCAGATGCCAACCAACCCCTAATTTTCGTCACCTGAGGAGGGAGATGTTAGTACTTTGAAGTACTTAGCAGAAAGATATTAAAAGTAACCTATATTTAACTAACCAACCACACATATCCCAATATACCCATGCATTGACCAAATGATGATAAATTAACAAGTAGAACATCACAAGTAATTCATCAAGTTCACATATCCGAAAAACACAAACAAGGACAAAACTAACGTATCACATAAATTGAACAAACTTCATATACACAGATAGACATGTTCCGATCCTAATCCGGAGTCGTGAACGCCATATAAATGGATGGACTTCAGACAGGTCTAGAATGTGTCACTCCCTCTCACAATACGAGGATATCATATCTTAAAATCCTATCATATCAAACTCTGCTAGCCAAATATATCGTATCAAATCTAATATATCCTCAAAATATATGCACATATGCCAACATCCCCGGTTAGTCACGAGTAGACCTCATCATCTGCCATCTTACAAATCGACTCACAAATATCATACTAACCAAGACTAGTTGGTCACGTATGCAAATTTATACCAAATATCACACGTATCATAAACACATTCATAATTTGCCAAATCTACAAACTTTCCAAGAATACATCAAAAGACTCTCATCAAGGATTCAAATATAACAACACATCAAACCAAAGCATATACATCAAATCAACATATAAAGTTAGTTAAAACAAAGATTATGGATAATATTTCCCTCACCTAGACTAAAGTTACACAATTGCTCCAAAAGGATTTACGTACTTCACTTCATGTCCCTTGGTGTTTGGATTCCAAAATGTGATCAACTAATTAATAGAACAACACTCTATCAATCTTCAACCTCTCAAACATAAGAAAAAATGGAAAATCAACACTAAGTCCCTAATATCGGATTCCTACACAAAGTCTCCAAATATATTATTCATAGGTCCTCTAATCTCATTCACTAAGCTTGGTTCAACATCCATATTCCTCATATCATCAATTTATATCTCAAAACTCCAATCATCCATATCCATAAAGTTGCTCAAATCCTTTCATGCTTACATCAACTTCAAGGTAATCACTAGATCTACATTTAATTTCAATAAACATTAATCTAAAATCAACTTACCAATCCTCCAAATCAAAGATCTCACTTTCCCTACTCCTCTTCTTCTTCTTCTTCTTCTTCTTTTCCTCTCTCAAATGGCTTGGATATTTTGTGGAAAGTGTAGGATATAACTTTCTATTTTTGGAAGGTGTTATTTATAGGTTTTACAAAGTGGGAGGGGCAAAAAAGTCCAAAAAATATGACCTTCTCGGGTCCCCGAGCAAAAATTCTCTGAACCCCCCAGCGTATGCTAGGTCCTAGATCCGTATTTCACAAAACTCAAATCAGCAAAGTTGTAGATCTAGGTGTTACGGACCTACTCGTCTTAGAATCGCTCAATTCGGAGTTTGTATGAGAAAGTTATGTTTTTTCTATCAAAAGTCAACAAACTAAGCCTAACGTTCCTAAAACCGATTAAAACAAAACAAACAAAGATCGAGGGTCGGACCTAGCGACCATAACAAACACAATGCATCACAACGCATCCAACTGTTGTAATCAGCCAAACTTGCTTCTGGCTTGCCAATGGTACCATCAATGAACCCTAATTTTTTTTGCCAACAAAAAATTGGTCATTTCACCAATCCATTCAGTGTAATTCTTCTCAGTTTACTCACGTTTATTTGCCCCGAATTATTTGAGGGATGAAGAAAATATGGGGACAACATGTCAATTGTCGTTCCATTTCCGTTTTGTGAAATTTGGTTTTGTAGTGGGGATATTGATTATGCGGCAGATAAGTAGCTTAATTTTGGGTGGAGCTTAATATCAGATCACTGTTCTGATACCATGAAGATTTAGATGACCTAATAGGAAAGTTAACATGTAAAACAAAAGGTGATAGGAGCTAAAAGTTAACATAAAAGCTGTGACTATCAAACAGGAAGCAAATTGAATCTAATGGATGAGGATAATATCCCAGGCAACAAACGTGATAAGAGAGGTAACTACTCTTATCTGCAACACTTTAGGTGCCAACGTTTGGCATCATGTGAAGAAGGCCCTTCTGATATATTATGTTTTTTTGTATAATAGACCACTCACCATTTTATAAACTGAATTGAGTGTTGGTGTAAATTATCTTCCAATACAAATGCAACCCTATAAACATCTATTATGGTACAGGTACAAATGCAACCCTATAAACATCTATTATGGTACGGGTCGGAACGGTACAGGGGCAGTAATGTTATTACAGTCGACATGTATTTACATGGCCGAAGGATTAAGGAGCTTAGCATGCTCAAGTGATTGTTCTTTTTGTAGGGAATCAAAATGGGATGATTCATCGTCAAAGAAGGTGACTGAACTGTAGATGAATGGGCAAGGTGGCCGAGGAACCTCAACGATCCCTTCCAGCATCAGTGAAACTGTCCTCATGGAGGGCCTCACTGAAGGATCATCCTGCACGCACCAGATGGCCACCATTACAAACTTCTCCAGCCTTTTCATGTCTTCTTTGGCCTCTTCGTCGCCTGCAACCAATGTCTCCACTCGCTTCCTGATTAGACATTCATAAGCCCAATCTGTTAGTATAGCTTCCTTGTCCAACTCAAAATTTAGACACCTTCTGCAGCAGATGATCTCCAACAGCATAACTCCGAAGCTGTACACGTCCACCTTTGCCGTGACGGGCATGTTTCTGAACCACTCAGGAGCCACATACCCTTTAGTACCCCTGGCCCCGGTGAGTGTACGAGTCTGATCATGCATCAGAAGCTTTGCTAGACCGAAGTCGGAAATCTTGGCGGTGAAGATATCGTCTAAGAGGATGTTCTGAGGCTTTATATCACAATGGATGATCTGTGTGTTGCATTCTTCGTGGAGGTATACGAGCCCTTTAGCGATCCCTGATGCGATCGGCACTCTTTGTTGCCAGTTGAGCCTGAGGTCTCCGAAGAGATACCCTGATAGAGAGCCATTCTGCATCAGCTCATAGACCAAGAGCCGGTTCTCCCCTTCATCGCAGTAACCAACTAAACGGACCAGATTCTTGTGGTGAGTTTGGCTAATTGTTTTCATTTCACTGATAAACTCTTTCTGGCCTTCTTGAACTATCTTATCTAACTTCTTGACAGCTATATAACTGCTAGAGCCTGATGGTAACAACCCTTTATAAACTGTACCAAAAGCTCCTTTTCCCAATTCCTCCTTGAAATTGTTTGTGGCCTTCTCGAGATCTTTATAGCTATACGACCGGAGATTCGTCTCTAGATCTCTTTCGTCTCGGCTCTTTGTGATATCATACATCCTTCTTTGGTAGAAGAAATGGATAAATGCAAATAATCCAGCCACAGAAAAGAAGTTGAATAAAGCGGAAGTCCCTAACAGGACTGATAAGATCAGGATCGCTTGATTTCGGCTCTCTTTGTTAGGACTTGGAGTTGCAGGAATCAATGACGAGGCGTTATTTACCAATTTCTTGAAGAGGGCTCTTCTGTCAATGGAGTTTCTGTTTAGCCTTCCATTCGAAAGCGGAAGCTTCTTCTTCCAACATGTTCCTGTGCCGTTATTGAACTTGGCATCCTGAAAGATGGCAATGGCGCAGTAACAATCAGTCGAACAAGCTGTCCTGCAGTCGAATTCGGTAGATGGGCTCCTCTGTTCATAGTCTGCAAAAGGCCAGTCCACTCCATCCATTGTATTATAATCGAATAGCTCCGCTCGTGATGCATATCCGTCCAGCTGGCAATACTGCTGCATCAAGCCCGCGTCGTCCTGATTGCAGCCACTATATTGGTTGGTCTGATCCTGGAAAGAAAAGCCAGGTGGGCAGCCACACCGAGGCTTCCCGAGCTGGCCAAGTTCACAATAGGCATTGAAACCACAAGGGCCGCTTCCCATGAGTCCTTGAGAAGCCCTACAGACATCACCAGGAACTACAGATACAACGGACCAGCTTCCGCTTGCCGCTGCTGAATCCTTGGGATGGATATACTCGGTCAAAGTACCGTCATAGTCAAGCACTGCCCTGAAGTAGAAGCTCTCACTCGTGGGGAAGTCCCCTGAGGTGACCTGGATAGTGCTATTGTCCAATTGTTTGGTGTATATGTTACCTGTCGAATTGAACAATAGTTGTGTTGCATTCAGAAACGTGGCATATGCTCCATAAGAGAAACCTGTTTCAGGATCAACTTGGCGAAACACCATCCGATCGGAAAACAAAACAAGCTCGAATTTTCCACTGGAGAAGCTGCTTCCGATAATTTGACCCGAGGAGAGCTTGCCACCAACATTCAGAACTTGGTTTGGCAGGATGGTGTTTGTTGGATTCCTGAAGCTCTCCCATATGGTTATACTCAAATTATTCCCTTGGATCATGAAGTTTCCCGTATCTCCCATCGTGGCTCCGGATGGTTGGATGAAATCGTTGTTCTTTGAGCTCCAAATCTCCCCTCCTCCGGGAGATGTAAGCATCAGCTTGCCATCCGTGGTCAGCTCAAGCTTGGAATCTTTAGGGACAGGGCTGCTTGCATTGGCTAACCATACTATGGTCTGGTCCGGGATCTTCGCGAACCATATAGCCAAGAGGTATTGATCCGCCTGTCCCGGATAGTTGCGAAACCCGAAAGCAAAGTCCCCAGATGAAGAGTTCCATGTGGTTGAATTATCACTGGCGTATAAGATTGATCCTAAGCTCACAGTTGTATCAGCTTGAGTTGCTGCAAATTGCAAAAACAAAACAGCAAGAACCTGCAACAACAGTAAAACAGAAGCCATGTGGAATTCTGGTAGTTGTTTTAAGATTTCTGATTGTGTTGTTGCATTGTATAGCAAGGAAATAATGAGATATGGTTGGAGTTGGTACAATTAGGGGACCGGATTCGGTCCTGGACCGGATTTCCAGGACGGTCCTGGACTTTTTTAAAGTCAGGATCGAGTGGTTTTTTCAAGCGGATCAAGTGGTTCCGCAAAATCACTTGATCCAGTTGAAAAAACCATTTGAAAAAACCACTTGATTCAGTTGAAAAAACCACTTGATCTGATTGAAAAAAACCACTTGATCCGATTGAAAAAACCATTTAAAAAAACCACTTGCTCCGCTTGAAAAAACTACTTGATTTGATTGAAAAAACCATTTGAAAAAACCCACTTGATCCAGTTGAAAAAACCATTTGAAAAAACCACTTGATTCAGTTGAAAAAACCACTTGATCTGATTGAAAAAACCACTTGATCCACTTGAAAAAACCATTTAAAAAAACCACTTGATCTGCTTGAAAAAACCACTTGATTTGATTGAAAAAACCATTTGAAAAAACCGCTTGAAAAAACTACTTGATCCGCTTGGCAAAACCATTTGAACACACTAGCAAAACCACTTGAACATATTAACGAAACCACTTGAACATGCTGGCAAAAACCACTTGATCCCGCGCTTGAAAAAATCACTTGATCCGCTTGAAAAAATTACTTGAAGAAACCACTTGATCCGCTTGGCAAAACCACTTTAACACACTAGCAAAACCAGTTGATCCAATTGAAAAAACCACTTAATTGTCCAGAACGGTCCTGGACTTTTTTAATGTCCAGGACCGAATCCAGACCCTACAATTAGTTCTCTGTGGACCAATATTCCAAGTCAACCTTAAAATGTTTGGCTTAATTCCAAAAAAACACGGTTTTGTTTTAGATTAAAAAGAGGTTTTAATAAATAACCACTTAGATTAGCCGATGCTAAAATTGTTCCTAACTTTAATTATCAAATATGATTCATTCGTAAAGCACTAGATATATGTTAGTATGAATATAGATGGTTTGCTTAATAAATGTTCGGTAACAAGATGAATATTAAAACAAAATGACCATGGCGGCCCGTCGACTGGCGATGTAGACTAGACCTGGCCATGAATTGAATCCGATTCGTAATTCGATTCGATTCGATTCGTTAATAATTCGATTCGATTCGTGTATAATTCGATTCGTCAAAAATTCGATTCGAATTCGTCATTGTTTGAATTGAATTCGGTTTACAGTTTTGATAATTCGTCAATTCGACGAATTGAATTCGAATTCGATTCGAGTTGAATTCGTATGGAATTCGTTTCGAATTCGTAAATATAATATTATATATATATATAATGGCGGGAGTCCAAAATGCCAAGCGGGAGTTCGGCGAGGGCTGGGCTTTTTCCAAAATTAAAATTGCTGAAGTCATCCCTTATGTCAGCATATGACATCAGCCATTCCAAATTTTATTCCCGTTTTTCCTCCCGTTTTTTCTGACCCTTTTTTCTGGCCCTTTTTTTATGGCCATTTATATTGTCTTTTTTCAGTCTTTTGCTTTTTTTTGCCATTAAATTAATTTCAACTTCTAACTCTATATATATCACCTTTCATTCTATAAATTTTACACATTCCAATCCAATTCTCTATTTTTCTTTCTGAACATCTCAGCTATATAAATTCTTCCTTAAATTTAGTAATTAGATATATTTATCTTATTTATCATATAATTTCTCATATTACTATATAATTATGTTATTAAGTATAACATATAAGGGTAAAGAAAAATATGTGAAATAGCTTGACAAATTATCCTCGAAATTTAATATCAGATATATTTATCATATAATTTATCATGCTACTATATAATTATGTCATTAAGTAGAACAAATAAGAGTAAGGAAAATCGAGAATGATATGATATGATACTTATACTAATCATTTAAGATCTAAACATTCTCATAAAATTAGTGTAAAAATTTTTAAACTCAATTATCTACTGAACCTTAAAGCCCAAAACCCTAATAAACCTAAACATAAACCATAACCCTAAAACAATAAACTTAAAATTATAAACCTCAAACCTCAAACTTAATTATTTATTAAATCATAAACTTTAAACCTCAAAGCCTAAATCCTAAAATTATATATCCTAAACTCAATTATCTACTACACCTTAAAGCCCAAAACCCAAAACCTAAACATAAACCCTAAACCTTAAAATCCTAAACTTAAAACCATAAACCTTAAACTCAATTATTTATTAAATCA
>SOPF01026196.1:0-34527 GCA_012979155.1 Hypericum perforatum
GGACGACCTCGTCGTTGTAAGAGTAGACAATGCCAACTCGGAATCCGGGGAACCCGAAGTCCTTGGACATGCTATAAACGACGTGGATAAGATTCATATTGCAGTCTCCCATCTCTTGGACAACCTCGGAGATGCTCACGAACCTAGGTCCTTTGAAGACCGTGGCCGAGTAGATCTCGTCGGAGACGAGGTGGATTCGTTTGTCGTTGACGAAGCTTACCAAGCTCTTTAGGGTTTCCTTGTCCAAAGTGGTGCCTAGTGGATTTGATGGGTTCGTTATTATTAGGCCTTTGATGTTGATTCCATCTTTTTTGGCCTTTTTGTAGGCTGCTTCCAGTGATGTTCTTGTTACTTGGAAGTTATTAGAGCTATCACAGTCAACTGGGACAATCTGGACTCCTGTTCGCCACCCTAGGTCACGAACAAACCTGTAACCCAAAAAAAAAGTTAAGATCGTTCTTTCATAAAATTGAAATAAAATGATGCAATTATAACTGTCTCGTATACCAAATAATAATTGCACTATTATAATATTTTTTCGGACAAATAACCAACATTAGTAAAAGTCATGTTGTATCTGAATGCGTTGCTTGCGTATATAATGACTAGATATAAGTGACTTAATTAACAAAAAGTTGTACCTAATCTAATCCAAGAACATAAATTTTGATATCTTTTTCCTGTGCGAAATATAAAGAAAAATTAATTTAGGACTCCCGAATAAGAAAAGTTATTTTTTCTTGGTAAAGATTAAACAAGTTGTTTTGCCCTCCAGGGAGTTGATGAACAAATTGTTGACTTTTGCGCATTGACAAATAGGTTGTATGTTCTCCAAGATCACCATTAAGTCAAAATTCGAATACTAATCAAAGTTGGTAAAGGAATGTTTTTTGAACTTGGAGGCTATAGGGTCGTTACTAGACGTGGACCATAACTTGAAGGAATACTAATCAAATAGGTTGAGTGTTCTCAAGGATCACAGTTAAGTCGAAATTCCAACATTAATCAAAGTTGGTAAAGGAATGTTTTTGAACTTGGAGGCTATAGGTCGTTACTAGACGTGGACCATCAGAAATTTGAGCAAGTCTTTTTCACGGTAGTAACTTAAATCACGTAACAATTAAATGGTAATTTTTGTTAGTCTACAATTAGCAAACACTTACATAATTAAGATGTTTTAACTTAATTAAAAAATCTCAAAATTGAACTTTTGGAAAAATAACAGTATTAATTGTTAAAAGATATTTTGAACTTGAATATTAATTAGTATAATATGTAATACTTGATTAATGTATTGTACGTACGCTGGATAGTAAGGCGAGGGAAGAAGAAACGCGTCACCGGGATTGGCCAAACAAAACATAAGCTGTTCATTTGCACCCGTAGCTCCACCGCTCATCACTATACGCTCTGGATCAAACCTTACCCTCCCACCTCTGATTCTCTCCATTAGCTTCGCAACTGCCTGAAATTAGTACATCGGCGTGGAAAAATGAATTATTACGCATTTAATCAAACGTTACATTGGTTGAGTTTCGTGTAGATATAGTTTGCTATAATGAATCCGGAAACAAATTTGGAGAAAAAAGAAATAGCTCCTCATTTCGATGACAAGTAATCATGATTCTGTTTTACCTGTGAAATCGTTAATAGGCTAATCAAAGGTAGATTAATTTCAATCAAAGGTTAAACTGGTGGCGCTTTTTAAACAACTATTATTATAATAATCTATACTTAAGTATAGTTCACATTTTTTCTAAACCGACAATTTTCTAACCATGGTAATTACACAAGCAATAACTTGGACTACAGCATATGATATGTACCTGATTAAACTCGGGCAGCCCATGATAGTTTTGGAAATTGGCAATTTCCTTGAACCGGACGACTCCCTCGCCAGTACAAATGGAGGCTTTCGGATTTTTTTTAATCCATTCTTCAGTTAAATCAAAGCAAAGCTGCATTAAACAGGAGAATAAATAAAATGTTCATTCATATATCTGAAAAAGTTTACAAGGTCTTCCTACAATATACAATTAAATCCAAATTTTTTTATGATTGCATTTTTTATGTTTATAAATAAACACAAAACTGAAACTCCAGGTATTGCAGAAACCTGATTCTCTGCGAGGCCCATTTGGATGACTCCCTCAGGATTCTTGGTTGGGTGAAAAGGATTCATATCGTAAGCCTTCCAACCATCGAAATATGGAGAATTCTCTCCATGCTTGTCACTTGTTGCTATCTTTGACAGAAGCTGACCATTTTCCATTTCCAAAATGTTGTTCCAAAAAATATATATATGTATATCTCTCTCTCTCTCTCTCTCTAAATATTTATATTTGCTTATTGAAGTGAAGCAGATGAAGAAAGGGAGGGAGGGTATTTATAGGGAAGTGGGCGCTTTAACTAGTAGGTAGACAATTAAATACATGTAACCGAATATGGAAAAGTCACTCGGGTGATGTTCAATTCAACATAAGGAAAAACGCCGACCGCCAGGAATGGAAACTGCCGGTCGCTTGGTGGTTCGCTCTTTGGTCGTCAGGGCTTGCGTGTTCGAGGCTGATATCACCGACCGTCACGTGTACATGGCAATAAACGGGGAATAAATACTCTCTTCTCACTTTTCGATAGCTTGCGACATGCATACTTTCCTTAGATTCTGACAAAGCATTAGTAGCTTTTTTAGTCTGTTTTGATTTTCACTTTTTGTACTAGTTGAAGAAACAAAATTGTCCAAGTGTATGTTTCACATGAAAAATAGGCCTACGCAACATTAAATTTTAGTCTTCTCCACCTGGAATATAAGTCCCAACTTTTTAGATGGACGGAAATTTCCGTGATGCGACAAACTTTTGTTTATGTCAATATTACCTAACATTACTATCGAATTTCAATTTTTCTTCCTAATGTTCATTATATCTTTTATTGATTCCCTCCATCCATCTAAGCTTATGCTTAACTAACCAAACTATGGACTAAACGAAATAAAAGAGTTTGTATTATCCAGTTATAAATTGTCCCTTCCGAGCAGACTTGTCCACATTAGAAACCGAACACATTCTCGAGTAAAATCCGAGCTACGGGATCGATATCTTTTTACTCCATTCCCAAATTTCGGTTTTTTTCTTGAAATTTTCCCAAAGAATTTCATTTGTTTCGGTGTCATTGCTGTACAATAAATGTCTTGGATCAAATTTCCACAATGTTTGGATGATTTTCTGTATTAAAGTTCAGAAAATGTTTTATTACTAGAATGAAGTTATCAAAAATATATATACCAATTTAGTATTGAACATAAAATGATCAATATTCGTCATTTTGTTTAAGGAGAAAACGGTCACTGATAACCGTTTTGATGATAAAATGGCTAACACCGATAATTTTCTAACTAAAGTCACGATTTGTGACTCAAGCCGACTAGAAAATTACCACCAGTGACCATTTTCTCACTAATACTACCGGTTGGTACCAACTTCATTTAAAACGTGTACTACTTCCCATTTTAGTCCATTTAAAGCCTGCGACGTTGCAATAACATCTTCGTTCTGTGGGACGAGACCAGGAAGGTTGACAATACCATCTTTACTCGACGACCCTGAGTCAACGCTCAAGGATGCGTCGCTGGCATGAAAATATGTTTCGAATTCACATCACATAGCAGATATATCAGGTTGTTGTGCGATACCAGTAAGACGAGTTACAATTCGAGAGTACAAAAAGCTTTTGAGGTGAGAGACTTCCATCGTTTTAGATGAGGTCTAATGTGGACAGTTAGCAAGTTCCTACAGTATTTAAAACCATTCTGATAATTATAAAGATAAAACAAGGAAAATAAACGAGCATACCATAAGACGAATTATACCTAAGAACATTATAAAAACGAAAATGGGTTTTAAAATCTATCTTTGAAGTTCGCCCCCAAATAGTAGTCCACTTCTAGTACATTCTTTCGCAGACGGAGAAGTTGAAAAATAGAAAAGATTAGTGAGAAAATGGACACCGGTGGTAATTTTACAGTCAGCTTGAGCTACGTATAACAACTTGCAGCTCTCGCTTGAAAACTGTCGGTGATGAATATTTTGTTATCAAAACAGTTATCAGTGATTGTTTTCTTTGTACACAAACAACAAATATTGACCATTTTAGATCCAACACTATATTCTTCTAAAGACCAATTCAGAAAATCAGCCACCATTTTCTCGATTCGAAAATTTGTTGGACGTATCATTGTTGACTCTCGTAGTTAGGACTTAGTGGGCTTGTTTCCTTCACAAAAAGAGAGCAATAAATTTCAATAATGCTGAACCAAATGCGCTTTAATTGATTCCGAATTTTAAAATAATTTTACTATTTCGGAATAATTTTAAAGAGGTAGGGTAAAACTTCATTAATATAATATTATGTACACTGTACATGTACATGTACATGGTGTAGAATTCTCCGGTGCATGTAAGAGATTTCGGCCACGACTTCATTAAAAATCTATAATGTTATAAATTTATGAGAAATAAATCGCTTCAAGGAAATAGTACTCTGATAACTACTGATACATAATTATACAGCCTATCGTAATCGGATCATATAGACTCCCTGAGATCTAGAACGTTTGAAGATAATTGCAGTAGCAATCTCACCGAGAACTAGTCTTCTGAATACCTTATAATACCCATCTACATGTTCAAAAGTAAAAAAAAATTAACAAGTGTTCAGAATGCAATTAGCCTTCTCTTTTTTGAAATAAGTTCAGATAGGACTTTATCAAAATAATAATAATAACTTAAGATGGTACCATATACATTTCAAAACCGGACAATTAACACTGTGGTAATTCATCATCGTCCTAAATGCCTTACATGTAGATGCCACGTTATCCTATAGTATTCCGTCACCATTTTGTAAGAATACAATAAAAGTAATTGATAAAAGAGACAATCATATCTAGTTAATTTTGTTTAAGAAGATCAAAGGTTAAAATTATGTTTGTATCATGGTGTTAAAATTTAATTTTATTATGGTGTAAATTTTTTAGCGACTTGGTCGATTTTTTTAATTTGCATGGTAAAGCATGACACGAAAATGAATAAGGTCGCTAAAACAATAAATTTTCAAGAAAAACCGTCAACTTTTAAACAATTGAATATAACTCCTCTTTTGACTACAAAACAATGGAAAATTGAAAAAAAAAACATAAACGTTAGAAGAAAACGATGTACTTCTAAAACCATCAGCTTTTGGAAGGAATCGTCAACTTTTAAGAAAATTGATAACACCTACTGTCGTATCACTCTTGCGTTCTCATGCTATTTTTTTCTTGTTCACATTAATCTCGACTTTACATTTAATTTTTTTCTTACTATCGTGTCATTATTATAATTCTTGTTTCTATATTATGTCTGCTCTATTTTTTTAATATAGGTGAATGTATTAAACTTGAATATAATTTTGAGTAAATAAAAATATATTAAAATTAATTTTAAAATAATAAAAATAATAATTTTGCAAAATACAAAAATATTATAAATAATTTAAATTATAAATACAAAAGATGCAAATTACATAATTAATTTCAAAATTTATAAATTTGTAAATAATTACAAATTAATTAACTATGACTATCAAGTTTTTTGTCAAATATGATCAATCAAATCTTTTCTTAGAGCAATATGAATTTCTCTATTGTGAACTTTTGTATCAGTACTAATAAAAGTTGATAGAGATCTAATATATTAAATAAAGTATTCATAGCTTGCGGCATTGCTGGTGGTGTTACGTCTATCGTTAAGGAATTCTTCTACATAATAAAGACTACATTTGTCCCATTCATTCTATATTTTCATATTATCATATTATGTAATATAATATATTCAATCATAATTTTTTTAATAAAATCTTGCTCTCATAGAAGACATGAAGTTTTGATGAATGCAAAACAAGGTTGAAGAATTTCAAATGCTCTCTTCACGTTATTTTTGTATCCCTATTGATGTTCAATGGACATCTTGTACTTCAGGGTTGATAGAGTTATAATTGACTTAACAGAGGTAGCTCATTGTAATTAACCTATCATATTGTAGATGTGACATCTTCTACAAACTTCTTGAGAGCTGTCCTTATAGTAGTTTCATTAATTCTCAAGTATTTATTCATGACATCATCTCATGTCCCATATGCGAGAACAATCATTGATGCAATACATTTTTGCAATGTCGACAATTTGAGTTTATCAATGACATCACATTTTTGTTGAAAAAATAGATTAGTTGTATTGATAATTTCTACTATTCGAAGAAATAATGGTCTTCGCATGCAAAACATGCATAAGAAGATATTATCTTTATATGCTAGCATGTCATTAGAATAATCATTGACCAAATGTTCATCAGTCATCATCAACTTTCAGTTCCTTATCGATAGTATGCCTTGATTGTGGAAGAAGCACTCTTGCTTATCATAATTTGTGAGATTTTTCTTAACAATATCATCATAAACATGAAAATTGGCAAGAGTTCAGACTTATTATTAATTCATAAATTTGATAAACTAATTATTATAACTACAATGTGAACTAGAATCATAATTTGATTTAGAATTTTGGGAATTATAATTATTTGAATCCGTATGTAAGAAAATATAATATAAAATATTACATAAAGATAAGATGATTTAAAAGATGAGTGGTGGGATTGTGAATTAGTAAGAAAAAAAATGAAATGAGATTGATATCTATTTATAGAATTTTAAAAGGATTCTTCACTACAAAAATTCTACGAAATTTTTAAACTATATTAATTAAATTATTTGATACAAAATTATTTATAAAATTATTAACAACGTAACATATTTATTCGAATAAAATGGTGCAAAATAGAAAAAATAATTTTTTAAAACCCTAAAAAATCCTGAAATACTTTTTTTTAATCTGCAAAGAAAAACCCCTATCAATGTGGCGCTGACATCCGCGTCGCGCTATTGGACCACATGGTGGGCAGTGAGAAATTCCTCTCCTGATAAAAAAAAAATACGATTCACTCTCCAAAATAAGTGCTCACCGACATCTTGTACCAAATCAGCCTCTACTTATTTTCTTTGAACGGCAGTGTGACGAAGTCAACCAATGTCCTTCCGTTGTGATCATTGCATTACACGAGTCCTTCCACGAAAAAAGGTTAAACTTGTACACGTTTGATTGATTTCCTCGTTTGTGATTCCGTGTTAATTCTTAGATGGAGATTGATCAGCTTTTATTGGATCATAGACTACTTGTAATTTTCTTCATTTTTTGTTTTGGGTAAGTAAATTGATTTTATAAATACCAAAATTTACATCAGTGTACAAAGCAAAGAGCCAAGTACCGTAATTTTCTTCATATAATTTTCACTTTTCTTGGACTTGTCGTTGATTGCACCTGAACAAATGTATCCTCGCGAGCACATTTGGGCGCACAATAGTCAACCTGAATTACTGTCCGATTAGTTTTGATCCAAAAAAATTACTGTCCGATTAGTGTTTTTGTCGCCTTGCTGTCACTAGGGGACATGGAGAACCAGTTACAATGTAATAGTGGTAAGTGATCATAATTCCTTAACTTGGAAGAAACATTGAGGTCGGTGAAACGCAACATTGGCTTAGCAGCGAAACTTTTATCGGACTTTGTTAAATCAATCAAGGAGATTGCAATTGGCATAGATTTTTAGGCACAAGTGCAAATTTTAAGAAAATGTACTAAACCGTCAGATAACAATAATTTGACGACGGGGTCAAGTTAGGCAAATATGTTGCAAATAAGATCTTGATATTCAGCATTTTATAAGATCAATATGCAGACGCATTGTTATTTTATTGGATATATATATAAGTACAACAGTGGCTATTCTCAAATATGCCCGTAACCGGCATCAACTTTCAAAAGGACGTGTAAGTCGAATGTTTCTCGTGGGTTGTTTTAGACTTCAAGAAAAGTTAAACACGCTAGATTAATTTAACTTATTACAAATCATTACGATTAAAAAATTAGTCACCCAACGAAACCTACCTTCATAACCTTAGAGAACTGTAAATTGATTTGCCGACACCTGAAGGTTAGATGTCTTAAGCTTTTGTTATATTCTGGCAAATCATATTGGATTAGCAGTGATCAAAATGTGTTTGTGATCTACCTTTGACCATTTTTTGCGCGAATGTTTGTGGTCTAAAAAATAAAAGATCTGTTTTTTGACTTTTTAAAACGATGTTCCTCGTAAAAACATTTTTCTCCTTGATTGGGTCATTGTTTGGTTACTTAAAGCTGCCACTACCAAGTGTGAAAGCCCACAGGTAATTGAAAACAACGTTCTGCAGCGCAACATTGATGTGCATGCGCAAGGTACGGAAGATATGAAATTTCTATAGGCAACTTTTAGTAATTAACGGCAATATTAGTAGTGCACTCGTGCCTAATTGACATGTTATTTTTTATGAGTAATATAAAAATTATGAAATTTGTTTAGCTACAAACGGTCTCCATTAATTTATTTCGAACCACCTGTTATCAAAAAATCCACTAAAATAATAAATAAAAAAACTTCATTTCACTACCATATGGCATCACGAATTTTTATTTGCCTTCCACATCGTTTTAAACAGTATAGCACGTATCTAATTTATTTTAATTTTGAAAAAAATATAACAAATATCAATAAAAACTCATCACATGGATTGATAACATTGCGATATACGCATGACACCAAAATTGCATTGTTAAAAAAAACAAACTGCGGAAAACTACTCGGGCTGTCGGGGATTCTCGAGTCTCGACTGAAACAAATTGAATATGTTCTATGTATTTTAAACTACAAGGCAACCAAATACAAATTAGTGACACCAAAGAACATAAATGTTAACTTTTCCCAGTAATCAATTAGGCTCAAACGAGACACTGCCTCTACATAATATTCTCCAAAATTTTAATACAAAATTATTTTTAATCGAGTTAGAATAATTTTATTTCAATTAGTCTAGCACCATCCGCACCACTTCCGATCCTTTTGACAACTAAGACTTGGATTGTGTTTAAACCGAGAGTGGCATCGTGACAGGCAAGTTCTTTGAGTCATCCATCGATTGTCAGAGCAAAAGTAGCAAGATCCGCAACTGACAGCGAGTTTCCATGCACTTTCCGGCCGTATGTACTGGGATTACTAATTAGTACATTCATGAAATTAAAAAAAAAAAAGAAATCGAATGACAGGAAACGATTAGATGTTGGACAAAGTTGGGTTAGCTCTTTATGGTGCATTCACATGGTCTTCGACAGGACAACATGAGACCAAAACTTCTCATACATTTCATTCAAGTCCGGGTAATGAAATGGTTGTATATTCTTGTACATATTTTTGGTGATATAAAACACGCTTAGTAATAAAAGACAGGAGAGGACCGTTAAATATGCACAATAGGAGGAAACTGGCCGAAGAATTCACTGGCAGCACCCGAGTTTCCTTTCTTTGACTACAGAAAAGGAACCAAGAACCATAGCTAGAATATTCCGACAAAACAATCAGAAGATAGATTTTTTGCATTTTAAATATAATGTTATCGAGATGCTCACGACATTTTACTCGTCCATCGTTTGATATTTCTGTCGTTCACAAGGTCTTAGAAAAAATCGTGTGCTATGTCAACAACGTGCATGAAATGCAAAAAAAGTCAAAAAAATTTAAGTATTGTAATCCGGAGGAGACTATACTTATGAAAATTCAACGACATTATTTTCTAGGCTTTACCAGACCACGAGGCAGAGAAAATATCACACTGTTTTTTACCGCAACAAGAACAGGTCTATCAAATGTTACAAATATAAAAGAGATTTGAGTAATCCTTAGACCTGAATATGTAGTCTATATTTGCTTTTACCTGATATAATAATCTGTCTTTATACCACAGAAGTAATAACCCGTGTTCTCAGTTGGAAAACAAGCGAAAAGATAAGAGCTGGTAGAAAAGAAAATCCTTCTAGTTTGAAAGTTGAATAAGAAAAATTGAGTTAGACTTCTTTGGTCCCGGGGAACAAAGTTGTTTGTCGAATTGTTTAGTTGTCTTGTCAATTAACATGCATCTTGTCTCTAAAGACTGTTTTTGGGTGAGGCAGAGAAAAGTTGATGCTGACTAATCTATCTCACCAGGACAATTACTTGTTGATGATAATTTAACATGACTTGGCGTCCAAGAAACACCGTGTCGTAGCTGCTAATCTGTTGTTTTAAATTTGAAGTCTATATCTAATCTGACTAGAAAAGGCTAGAAAGTGTGTTAATTAAATTCGAAAATAAAATGTCCATTTCATAACCAATTCCGTGCTGCAAAATGCCTAGCTGGTTAATTGAACTCTCATCTTTCTTAGTGTTATTTACATCAATCTTACAGCCACATAATATCCGTTTCATGCCAATAAGTTAAAAGAGTCCAAAGAGGATGATGTACTACCGTCAAAAAGTCACCTGGCAACTCTGGAATTCAAAATCGGTTGCCTGCTGGACGCCAACACCTGCAAAATTATGCAAATATTTAGAGCCGGTGTTTGAGAGTTATTGATTACAGCACAATATTAGATGATTCAGGAAGGAAGCTTAAGTCAGAAGTTAACATCATGATAATTGATAGCCAGAGACTGTACGGAAATATGATCAAAATGCATCCTCGTAGTTGTCTGATTATTCGGGCCAAAGTCTACTTAAAAAAAAAAGAAAGAGAAGATCATGAACTTGAGATCAGACCAATTTAACATATTTGCTGGAGGTCTACTCGCCATACCTAATGCGCTTGCAGACCTTATCCATTTTTAGAAGTAAATCCGAATGGTCAACAAATGGCTTCTATTTCAGTAATCC
Source organism: Hypericum perforatum (assembly GCA_012979155.1). Taxonomy (NCBI): domain Eukaryota; kingdom Viridiplantae; phylum Streptophyta; class Magnoliopsida; order Malpighiales; family Hypericaceae; genus Hypericum; species Hypericum perforatum. The sequence goes on from SOPF01026196.1 coordinate 10,872, forward strand.
TTATAGTTGCCACGAAGTGGCTTCTTAGCACAAGAAACCTTTACTATTACGTTGAAGTTAGCATGAGGCATACCTTTCAGTGGCTTGCCTTGCCGAAAAAATGTTCGATTTGGAGATTTCCTTGAGACTGCAGACCACTTTGTTTACCTCCATGTTTGTACCTCTTGGTGGATACAGAGATTTCCCTGTCATCCTGCAAGGTGATGACATCATGAAATAAATAACACTAAAAAAATAAATGAACAAACACGATAAACAAAGTAAAGATAAGTCATTGAAAGTCGGGGCATAGCATCAGATCAACGAGCAACAATGCAAATAACAATCTAAAAAACTTAGTGTGCAACAATAAATGTCTTGCACATACTTGATACATGCAAAGTTGACAAATGCAATGCCCACAAACAACTTTTTGTTTTTTCGTCTATTGACAATGTATAATATGCAGTTCTAATCAATTTATCAGATTTAATAGAAAGACCTTAGTTAAAAAGATTAGCAGGAGAATTACAAGCACTTAATCAGATATAAGGAGACTTATTATTGATCATACAAGATTAAGCAATGAACAAGTAATTCTTTTTGTCAAGACAACAAAGACGCAGACAAACATGACACATTGTTAGCAGAAACAGGAAATTCTAAGAGGCATTGAAATCAAAACATAGTGACAGAAAGATGTTCAATGACACCTACAAATGGTGATTGGTTGAGAGATCTGAGGACTTTAATCCTTCCTCCTCTGCCATCAGCTCCAACAGAAATCAAGTCGCCACTAGTTGCAGAGATACTTTCAGTTGATACAGTACTTTTTCCTTGACTTCGCTTGCACCATTTTCCCAAGTACCGCCTGGTTCCATCAGGTCCCAACAATCCACCAGAAAAGCAAATATCTCCTACAGTTTAGCACATAGAAAGAAAGAATTCTATCAGGATCTCTAAAAGTTCCAGAAAGGGTATGCTCTATTCATGATCTATGGAAAAATAAAAATACACTATAGTTAACAAAGTAGAACCGATCATTTTTAAAACTTGGGGTCAAAGAAACATCCAAGGAAAAGAAAGAACACTGGCTACCTCGTTTGGAAAGTGGAGCTGGTGTAACGCCATCTTTCTTGATGTTAAGAATGGGCTGAAGTTGTGCAGTGTCTTCAACAGGGATCACTTGTTTCACAACAGCAGAAGGCACATTACTAGCTTTTCTAATCTTGTTGTGAGTTAGACTAAAAACATTGCTACTTCCAAATGGCTCATGCTCCAAATGTTCCAAACGCTTGTTAACAAGCAGCTGAGGTTTTGGAGAGCAGTTGTTTATCTCAAGGTAATCGTCTCTCTGGCAACCAACTTCCAGTGGACTTGAACATTGTTTTACAGAATCAAATTTTGTAATATTTAGGAAACTGCAGTTCTCCTTGTTTTCTGCCAAATTTGTGCTTGAATCCATCTGTACTATGGGGGAAGATTGCTCAATCTTTTGTTCTTTAGGGAACAACTTGTTGGCAGTGTTCTTCCCAGACCCATTCATGGCAAAGTCTTTGCGGTTGAGCTGGCACGGATTCAGAGTCCTCAGTGTCTGATTATCCTTTCGTTCAACAGTCATCTCAAGCTCTTGCAACCTTGTCTGATTGTAGAACAAAGAAAGCAGACTGAATCAGGACACGTCAGAATAACAAAGAGAAGGTGTCCAACTTGCTTAATGCTTACCTTCAACAGATTTGTCCGTTCTTTTGCTTTCTCAAGTTTCTTCAAAGCGTGAGATTCTCCTCTTCCAAGTTGGTTACACTTCGCCATCAATTCTTTGTAACTCCTGTAAAAAAAATTATCTTTGAAACCATGAGCAATTTCAACTTGAACAAGGTTTCACCACTTCATGAATCTGACTAAGGCAAAAAAACTATTTATCCATTTTAGTGTTAAATCTCAAATGAAACAGTACTCACTTATTTCTTACTACCAAGGATTTCCTTAGTATGTCTATCGTGTCTTTGCTGTTGGCATCATTACCGAATGATGCAAGTTTCAAGATTTCATCTTCTTCCAGATCCAGATCAGATACCCTGATTTTGAACCACATCAATTCAGGATGACAAGACCAGAAGTTTAAATACAGAAACTAATTCATGAAGCATAACAAGGAGAACAAAAAAATCATCAGAGAAAATTGAATTCTGTAATTTATTGGAGGCTTCACTAATAGAACAAAGTGCCACTTACAATTTGAGTGCTGCAAGCTCTTTAGCCAAAGATAAATTCCTATCTTGAAGTTTCAGACTCTCCAGCTTTAACATATCAAGCTCCTGAAACCCTTCAAATATTAATACCAGCCTAATAAAACGGTAACATATTGTACAAGTCTATTTTTTTTTTTTTTGAGATCCTATTCTAATCCTATTCTATTACAACATATGCTCAAGCCAAGGTTTGAACCTTGGACCTCCACCAACTCAACACCTCCTTATACCGCTAGGCTACAAGCCCTTTGGTATATTGTACAAGTCTATCGTTTAATGGATAAATGAAGAACCATATGCAATTATTCATATTCCTCTACACATTGTGCACAAATAGTTGTCTCCAATCGTGACCATTCAAGTAAGGGATTGATCATGATCAGATGATCTACTAAAGCAAGAAAATACACCTGAGATTTCATGAGAAGCAACCGATGAATGGTCCCCTTCTGTTCCAAGGCATCGGTCCTCATCGACGTCTCCTTCTTCAACTGATCCCGGCATATATACAACTGAAACAAGGACGGCCACATCAATAGCATGTTCAGTACCTAATTCTCTCTTGTAAGAACAAACCAGACCAATCCAAATAATAACAGAGCATCATATTCTGACCTCCTCGTTCAGCTGCTTAATCTCCTTAGCCTGACACTCCACGACCGAACTAATCCCCGAAAGCTTCCCTTCCAATCTCGTAACCTCACCGCGCAACGACGCAGCATCAGCCGCACAGTCCACCCCCTTCCGCGGGACCACCGTCGGTTCAGTTTGATCCCCAATCGACTGGAAGTAAAGGCGGTTCACGTTCCCAGAGGCACAAACCTGCTTGCACACCGGACAACTGCACTTCTTCCCCCTCGGGCAGTAGTCGAACCATTGTTGCAAGCTGTTGATTTTTTTTTATCGATTATTTTAAAAAAAAGGAAAATACGCAAAATAAGAGAGAGAGAGAGAGTTATAAATTTCTAGGGCACCAGAGCTCGTGGAACACGTGGCCGCAAACGGAGATGGCTTGAAGGTCTTCGATTATCGGCTTCAGATCCTCGTAGCAAATAGAGCATATCGTCTTCGCGAAGGAGCCCGCCGTCTCTCCGGCCATCTACCCCCTGCTTCTTCGGCTATTTTCCCCCTTTTTCCGCCTCTCGTCCGACGTCGTTTTTGTATTCCCTCTCCCTTTCTCTCTCCACATGCCATTTTATTTTTGTTGGCGGGAAATTTTAAATTAGGGCGGAATTTGAACGCGAGAGAAGAGGGAAACCCCAACCAAAATTGGGAAAACCGGGGAAGGCGATTTTTTTTTTGTACACCAAATTTGGAGGTTTTTTCGTGATTCTACCTCGAGTTTTATACCGGGGCGTTTGTCGGTACACGTCGAAGCCAAGCTAAATATAAAAATGAGGCAAATTGTCCTCCGATCATTTTTATATGTACAAATTAACGGGATCAAATTTTGTTCTGGGCATGTCTTTTTGTTGATGATGAAATAGTTCAAATAATTATAATAGAATTATCGACTTTTCAAAGCGATCCTAAAAATGTTTGTCCAAGATCAAATTTGATCTCCAAACTAACAAACAAATGATCTAGTAATGTGGATAAGGGTAGATCGAGCTCCCATCTTCGGTTTTTGGTAATGTTCAACAAGAGAAATGGATAGTTTTGGATTCAGATTATAGAAAATATAAAGCGTTCTATGGTTCCCTAAAAAATATCCAAGTTGTTTCTGGTTATTTAATGCATCTCCGCTGTTTCTGTTGCTTTTATCAATTGTAGTTTTCGATCTAGGTTTGGTTGGATTCATGTTATTGTTGTTGGTTAACACCTTGTCGTAATTATTGAGGAAGCTTTTGATTCTGATTAATTGTGCCGTGTTGGTTAAATGGTGTGGATTGGACTGATTAGGTTCTGTTGCTTAAATTCGTGCTGCAAACTAAACGTGAAGTGGTTTAGGTGAACGGTGAGTTCATTTCACGAAATTATTAAATTACTGTTTGAAACAATAATATGTCACTAGTGTCAAATATTAGAGTGTTTAATTAGGTTTAGAAAATTATAGTCAATGAAACTCAAATGCCAGAAGGTATTAAGAGATTAATATAAAATGTTTAATGATGGACAATCAGATCAGGCCCATAAATTTATTGGGCCCTTTTCTTCAATTTATCCATAGTCCGGGCCCATGACAAGTACCTGACACGCATAAATAAGGGAAGAGTACAAGGGGAGAATGTTCAGCTTAATTCCGTTTGGAATTCCTAAACTATCCCTCGTGTTGTGCGTTCCAAGACTGAGTATTCGGTACGAATTTGACCAAATAACCCTGGATGGAACCAATGAATTAGAACCGAATTAACAGGAAAATGGTGAACCAAATTAAAAGTGGGGCCTGCCACCGCATGTATGGTCTGGCGGATAAGGAGTCACTCCTTAAGCATGAGGTGGGAGGTTCGAGGGCCCAAAAAGCCCCTCAAAGAACCAAAATTGTGGAAACAATTTTTCCCACAATTTTCCAACCAAAAAAATTAAAAGTGGGGCCTCATCCTGAAATTTGCAGATATTTTAAATTTTTTATTAAGTTAATGAATGAATGACAAAATTTTAAAACTTCATGATTATATAATTCATTAGAATAAAAATTCGTTGTTCAAAATCCTTGCTGATATCTAATTTAAATATACAGAATAAAAATAATCCCAAATGTATTCTGAATTTTATAATATATTCAACTTCATAAAAAATATTAATTCAATTTTCGTTGATCCACAGACCACGCATTCTAACCTTAACCCACCCCAGTACCAAACCCATGGAACGACCGCGAAGGTCAAAACCGTAAATTCGACGAGTTATATAATACTTGAAAAGTGAATTTCCGTTGTCGTCGTTGAGGAGCAGACTGTTGTTGCCTCTTTCTCTCTCCATCTCACCTGAGCTCGATCTACCCGTAGACCGTAACTCCCAACCTCGACGAGAAGATTAAACGGAGGAGATCAACAAGGGACCGTCCGTTTCCTTCATCAGTTTCGGTCCAGTTCTGGTTGCTATCTAACGGAGGTAACCGCTTTGTCATCATCCACCAACTGCTCCCGTATTATTTGTTTATGATCACCAAAACGGCGAGTGAATTCTTCTCCTGGCATTTCGTTCGGGTTCTCGATTCGGTTTCCTTGGGGAGCTTCACATGAATTGCGGTTTTGGCCTAGGGTTGTGCTAGTAATTTCGGCTGCTTACATTGGAATTGATGATTTGTTTGATTTGATGCTCTGGAGTTCTTATCGTGTTACGTTTTAGCTTGATTTAGCTCTGTTAGTGATAGACGAGCCTTGCGATCGTCATTGTTAGAGAGAATCGGAGCTGTGGTTGATTTTCTGCAGCTCATTTGAACTGAAGTTGGCTTGGCTTAGGGATTGCGTTCCGTAAATTTCGGAGTTGTTGCTTGTACTGGTTTATTCTCGTGTGGAGTGTTTCTAATGATTTGAATTGTTCGGAGTAGATGAAAGAGGGTAGAGTTGCAAACGGGAGCGAAAGGAGGTCCAAGTCTGCATCCGTTAGCTCCCTGCCGCTCGTTCTTGATATAGACGATTTTAAGGTAAAAATGATGGTCCTCCCCTGTCACGTGCTCTTATTTTCTTCGTTTTGTTGCACTGGAACCGATGGCAGCCTTTGGATATTTCCTGCAGGGAGACTTTTCGTTTGATGCCTTGTTTGGGAACTTGGTGAATGAACTTCTTCCGTCGTTCCAAGATGAAGAGGCTGATTCGGTGGATGGACACGGCGTAAGTGGGGCTGATGGTCTACCGAATGGTCACGCAAGAGCCTCATCTGATCTGGCCAGAGTTCAAGGACTAGCAGCTGTTTCCCCTTTGTTCCCGGAAGTGGATGGTCTATTGTCTCTCTTCAGAAACTCCTGTAAGGAGTTGATTGATCTTCGGAAACAGGTATCTTTCTATTTTTTTTCTGCGACTGGTTGAATTGTCAATTGTTAATAATGTATGTGCTGATTGTTAGTACATCTACTTTTTTAAGATTGATGGGAGGCTTCACAACCTCAAAAAGGAGGTCTCAGTTCAAGACTCTAAGCACCATAAGACACTTGCTGAGGTGAGTTTGTATGTATTCTCTATTGAGCTGCACCATAGTTGATTTAAAATAGTCATAATGTCTTTATGTTACTTTCTGTTTCTTCCAACTAGCTGGAGAAAGGAGTAGATGGATTGTTTGGTAGCTTTGCTCGCCTAGATTCTCGTATTTCAAGCGTTGGACAAACTGCAGCCAAAATAGGAGATCATTTGCAGGTAAATGGGATTACATGTCCACTGATTGTATTTCAAGAGTAATTATCTCACTTGATTGCTTGATTTTGCTGTCAGAGTGCAGATGCTCAGAGGGAAACAGCCAGTCAAACAATTGAGCTTATAAAGGTAATCAGCAGTTGCTTTTTCAAGTTCTTTGTTTATAATTTCATACCAACTCAAATATGTCATTTCTGCAGTACTTGATGGAGTTCAACAGCAGTCCAGGCGACCTAATGGAGCTTTCACCTCTTTTTTCTGATGATAGCCGTGTAGCAGAAGCTGCTACGATTGCTCAGAAATTAAGTATGAGGGCATTATCTAGTTCCGAGTTTGTTGAACTGGTTAATGTAAATGATTGTGTATTCCATATTTCAATTGATTTCTGCTATGAATTCAGGATCGTTTGCTGAAGAAGATATTGGGAGACAAGGTCCAATTTCATCAGTTATGGGGAATGCTACTGCTAGCAGAGGCTTAGAAGTGGCAGTTGCCAACCTTCAGGATTACTGTAATGGTACACCAATTTCTGCGCTTATTCTTGTTGTCTTTCACCTCTTCTGCATAAAGGCGGTTACTGACCTTTTTGGTTATCTGGGTGATACATTTTTGAACTTTGAAGAAAAGAACTCATCAATAGTTTCTAGGGTACTGTTATGATCCCATATTATAGGGTTAATGATTTGGCATTACCTTGAGGATGTGATGCCTTATTGATTGAATGGTCAACATTGTAATGCTGGACTTTTCTTTGTTTCCGTTAATGCAGAGCTGGAAAACAGATTATTGGCTCGATTTGATGCAGCGTCGCAGAGAAGAGAATTGTCAACTATGGCAGAATGTGCAAAAATTTTGTCTCAGGTTATTATCTTTCTGACATGATGAATGATAATTTCCCTTTTTGACAGACAAGCTTGAGAAAATGTACCAACTCAAACACGGTGGTTAAACAGAAGGCTTGGCCATTGTTAATTTTTCAGCAAGCTTTATCAGTGTTAGAGTTCGCATTCTTAGTTTCAGGGATGAAGTAGCATGTGCTCAGTCATCAGCTAATGCTTATAAAGATCACCTCCATTTCAAAGCAAGAAAGCTTAGTTATGCTGAATATTTTAAAATGATCCTAGTCACCAAGAATGATGGTTTAAGATATAGCTGACACTTGTGCAATCGAAATTAATTCAGGTGTTGTACTGACAACTGAAAATTGTAAAAAAAAAAATTATGTTTGTGAATGACTTGGGAATACATGAATTTGTAGTATCACGAAGTATACGTAAATATGTTTCTTGTTGGAATTTCTGTCTAGTTCTCTTTTGCTTTGTTCTACCAGAGCTTGTGCTTGCATGCATATGCATATAGCCTTTACAATACAAGTATTTGAAGCATGGTTGTCCTCAAAAGAAAGCATTATATTGTTGATCTAATGCTCCTTAGCTGTAGGATTACACCTTGCCAGTTCTATTGCTCACAATTTCATTTTGCATTGCAGTTTAACAGAGGAACAAGCGCTATGCAGCACTATGTTGCAACACGTCCAATGTTCATTGATTTGGAAGTCATGAATGCAGACACTAGATTGGTTCTCGGTGATCAAGGCTCTCAAGTTAGTCCCAATGATGTTGCCCGCGGACTTTCTTCTTTATATAAAGAAATCACAGGTTTGACTAGTTATAGCTTCTTCTTTTTTACCGACACCAACCTGTTCACGGGCTTAGCTACTTCTTTAATGTTTTTCCTTCAGATACTGTTCGTAAAGAGGCAGCCACAATAACCGCAGTTTTTCCTTTCCCTAATGAAGTCATGTCAATTTTAGTTCAGGTACATGGGCATGCTGATCCATGCTTATTGTATCAAGAAAATGATTTTACAAAGCAAAATTTCCTGTGCCTTTCTATAATTATGGCAACCTGTTGAATTGCATGCAGCGTGTACTGGAGCAGCGAGTTACAGCTATATTGGACAAGTTGTTAGTGAAACCATCTCTTATGAATTTACCCTCAATAGAGGAAGGTGGCCTTCTGTTGGTGAGTAGTCTACCCTCCTATTTCTTTCCTTATTTTTGTTTTCATCATGTGATCATTGTGATTTTTTACTATGTCATCTGATGTTGTAGTATCTAAGAATGCTGAAAGTGGCATACGAGAAGACACAAGAACTTGCTAGAGATCTACGAGCAGTGGGTTGTGGTGACTTAGATGTTGAGGGTAAGATGTTCGCCTGATGTCTTTTGTAACCTTGTTATGTGATTTTCTTGCAAGGTGCCAAGGGTGATGTGTTTCAATGAAGACTAGTTCACTTAGTTGTTCCAGGGTTATTTTATTTTTTCTACAGTGATTGCACACACGGTCCTATATGTACTATAGTCATACCAAACTGTAAGAGCCACTGTCTCTGTTTACCCCATCGTCTACATTTACCTTACAGATAAATCTAAAAGAATCGCCTCATGCTGCATTTATGTTGTTGGGTGTGAAAGCTAAGTAATTTGGTACAGTAAAAGTTAAATAGAAATTGAGATTCAGGGGAGAAACATTATGGTTAAGGTGAGGAATGAATAGACATCAAAAGAAAAACAGCTTAACCTCAAAACTGTGTCGAAGTCAACAATAATTAGGCCTTATTTTTATTTTGCGTATAATCAGATTCCATGTGATTAAATTACTTTGGATCTATCTTCCCCTGCCTGTAAAACTATTTTATGGATGACATAGTTGAACTAGTTTTCTTGTTGGCTTGCTAATTTTTATCTTTTTATGGGCTCAGCAATTTTCCATGTGACTGGGTTAATTACATGTTAAGTGTAGCTGGTATATATTACTTTGTCCATCCAAGTGGCTAATAGTTTCTTTGCTGTTGAAAAAATTCAGGCCTCACAGAATCCCTGTTTTCTTCACACAAGGATGAATATCCAGAGCATGAGCAGGCGTCTCTGAAACAACAGTATCAAGCAAAGGTTTGTGCTGATTGGATCACTCTTCTCCTCTTTAAAACACAAATTAATGTGGTGACTACTTACAGAGTTGTTCTTTCAGATGGAGGAATTACGTGCTGAGAGCGTGCAGCTTTCAGAGTCAAGCGGAACAATTGGTCGCTCCAAAGGAGCTTCAGTGTCATCGTCACATCAACAGATATCTGTTGCCGTTGTGACAGAATTCGTGCGTTGGAACGAAGAAGCTATATCAAGAAGCATCTTGTTTTCATCTCAAGTAATGTTTTTTCTACAATTAATTTGGAAGTTCATGTTTCTCCTTGATGGGCTGGGTGGTCTGTATCACTGACTAGGAGAATTAGTGACCCCTTTTTCCTACAACCATATCAAAGATATCGGTTTTTATGTTGGTGCTCTACCGTAGACTCTCTTTCCCACTTGGCTATTGGAAGCTGATGATTAATGATAACTGTGAGAAAGCATTTAGTTGAAAAATCTAAGATGGATGCAGAAACTTACACTAACGAGTCAAGTGGATTTATTATTATATATTCTAGCTTATTCAACTTTTACGGAAAAAGCTATTTCACCGGAGAAACAAAGATTCTTAGGTTCAGGTGCATCTCAAGACTAGTGCATTGGAATTCTGAGAGGTATGAAGCTGCTTTATGTCAACTTATTCCACTCATATTCCACAGGCTAGTACACGTGCAGCCAATGTGAAAGCAGCGTTCAGCTGCTTGCTTGAGCAAGTGAGTAAATTTATATTATTTTGCAGCGCGATTTTTGTTATGCACTATTACTCATATCGACTTCTTTCAGGTTGGACAATATATAAAAGAAGGCCTTGAACGGGCTAGGGATAGCCTGGCGGAAGCTGCAGCGTTGAGGGAAAGATTTGTGCTGGGGACAAGTATGAGTAGAAGGGTGGCTGCTGCGGCTGCTTCTGCTGTAATCTTCCACTTCCTCCTTTCTTTCCAGTACTACTTTCTGCAGCATAAGATTTATCTAGTTTGGACTTGTTGAATGTTGGGGATAATAGCTCTAGTATGGTGGCCATCAGTAATTAATGAATACATGTAGGCAGAAGCTGCTGCTGCTGCTGGGGAGAGCAGTTTCAGATCCTTCATGGTTGCTGTACAGCGTTCTGGCAATAGTGTGGCTATCGTCCAGCAAGTATGTTTTTTTCATGAAATCAAGCATTTTGAGTTTCCTTTCATGTCATGGGTGGGATTGCATGCTTTGCTTCATTTGCAATTACAGCTTTTTGAATACCGTATGCATGCAGTATTTTGGAAACCAAATTTCAAGACTATTGCTACCAGTAGATGGTGCACATGCTGCTTCATTAGAAGAGATGGCAAAAGCTATGTCCAGTGCAGAGGCTGCTGTTTATAAGGGGCTCCAGCAATGCATAGAAACTGTTATGGCTGAGGTTGGTTCATTTGTGATCTGCTCAAGGGATGACGAGATGTCCATTATTCATCTAGAAACAAAGTTTTTGGTGCTCCCATGTAAAAAATTTAGAAAGTTTGTTCTCTTTTTACTGGTCAACCTACAATATAGCATCCTCATTTTGTGTCCTCTTTCATGTCACCTCTTTCCTCCCACGAAAAACACTCCGTAGGTAGAGCGCTTGTTATCAGCTGAACAGAAGGCCACAGATTATCGTTCTCCTGACGATGGAATGGCTCCTGATCATCGTTCAACGAATGCTTGCACAAGGTATATCCTCATCAACCAAGTGATACCTCTTTTGATTAAACTGATTGTAGGTGATATCTTATGAGTTCAGCTGGTAGATGGTACAATGATCATGTGAATCTAGTAGCTTTTCATTTCGCTTCTGTGGGAGACAACAAAGATGACAAATGCTTGAAATTTACTTTATGTTTCTATTATACTTCTGAGGGCTAAAACCTAAGCTTACCAACCTCAGAAATCTCTGTAGTCTGCCATGCTAATAATAGGAACTTCAATTTCATTATGGATAGAAACACTGACATACATCCACTGTTATTTGATAAAGAGGCATTCTATGAGGATGTCTAGGGTATAAAGCTTTTTTAGGAGGATTCTTGATAAATTTTTAACCTCTGTAGAGTTGTGGCATATCTTTCTCGTGTGCTCGAGTCTGCATTTACAGCACTGGAAGGAGCTAACAAGCAAGCCTTTCTCACTGAATTGGTATGACACCCTATCTTTTGTCTAGGTTATCATCTTCTAAACTGTGTCCGTGTTTGTTGTGAAATCTCTACATGGATAGTACTTGTCAGAGCATTAAGCATAGTGCTCGAGTGCACAAGTATTATCTGATCTTCTTCCATGAAAGTAGGTTTTGACACGCTTTTGTGTTTCAGGTAGTTCAATAGTCATTTCTTTATAAGCTATCTGTAGCATAATATCTTTTTTTCCTGGTATGAGCGTCCATCATTGTTTTGTTGATTTGAAGGTCTACCTTAATCTCAAAAACTCGCATGATGCATAAGTCCTGATGTTGGTAGCAACTTTGAAATCGAGTTCATTGGTATTTTATCTTGTCCACCTATGGATTCAAGTTTCACCAACAGTGTGAAACTGTGGAAAAGGAAATTTCGATTTTCTCATCTGTAAGAGCCATGTGGTAATGTTTGTTGCTCCCCAGGGAAACCGCTTACACAAAGGGCTGCTTAATCATTGGCTGAAGTTCACCTTTAATCCTAGGTAAATGTTCTCTTTTTTGTGGGCTCTTTTAGTAAGTTGGTCTGTTCCTTTTTGGACATCAATACAAATGGTCTGGTCTAATTTGTTTCTCAAACATATTACTAACGCCATTTGTGGCTGTTGCAGTGGTGGATTGCGACTGAAGCGTGATATCACGGAGTATGGTGAATTTGTTCGCAGTTTCAATGCCCCTACTATTGATGAAAAGTTTGAATTGTTAGGAATGTAAGTTCTCAGTTTCCGAGGGAAGTCGATCAAAAGAAATTTGTCTGAGCCCGCTTGTACTCAAAATTCACTCCCAATATCTTTTACAGAATGGCCAATGTCTTTATTGTTGCTCCTGAGAGCCTTTCCTCTCTGTTTGAGGGAACCCCCAGCATTCGTAAAGATGCGCAAAGGTATTACCGTCGTCTGTATGCTCAAGAAAGATGTAGTGAACTACTTGTTGTGATGATTATTACTAAATCATGATTTTGCTTTAAATTCAGGTTTATTCAGCTTAGAGAGGATTACAAAAGTGCTAAAATTGCAGCCAGGCTCAGTTCATTATGGACAAGCTCGAGTTGATAGAGTGGTGGAATGCTGATTTATGATCCAATACTTCGATGCATCGATATGGGGCCGCATCGATCCCAATATAAGAAACTGCTACCTTGAATCGGCAAGTTTTTCGTTGGCTTGTAAGACCAACACAAAGTATCGGGAAAACAGCAGGTTAAAATTTTTAGCTCTTAGCTCGTTTCTCTTCGTAAAACCAGGTAGCAAATTCTTTCATAGTTTCCTTCGGTTCTCTACTTGATGCACATTTTAAGTCACCAGGCGGGCATTGCTACGGTCAACTTTTCTTTTATCTGTTAGGTTGAATTTTTGTCTTGGACACTTGCAGGGCTGAGTGATTTTCTTGTTCTTGTAAATAATTCCTGTTTTTTTTTCCTTTTGGGTAATTAAGCTTGCGTATGTTTCTCCAAGTCCAGGTGGCGTTACTCTGAAAACTATGCCCCAAAGTAAAAAAAAAAGGAAAATTACGTTTTAGCCATACATGGTTTTACTAATTTACGGTCCCTTTTGTTTTGCAAGCTTATAGTGATATATCCCTTCGTTAAGCTTTTATTATACGTGTGGATTTTCTGACCATTTTTTTGACAAAATATGTCATATTCTCCTGAGAAGATGCACCTAAAAAATGTCCCTCCTACTTAAAAAATAAAAAAAAATCCTCTTCTTCATCCTATACCTTCTTCTTTCTCTAGCACTCAACTAAGATTTGAAGTTGACGTCTTTGAACAAGGCATGGAAATCTTGCATTTACCAACTCGTAAAGCTTGGGAGAAGCAAATTTGGTGGCGATAAAAAGCAAAAGCAATTGAACTTCGATGGCGGTATTCCGATTGTTTTCCTGCGTTACAATTTTATAAGCAAGTTGATGTTCAAGAAACGGTCAGCTCAGCAACAATTAGTTGGTTCCTTGCATATCCGAAAAGCTACCATCTAACTTCATTTTGTAGTTGACTATTGTTGCATTGAACGAAGGATAAACAAACTCTTGACATTTGATACAGTCAACGAAAGAGATTGCCCGGTGTTTAAAGTCCTACCACAATAAATGGAGAGCTGGTATCTTTATTTTTTCAAAGAATTTTATATTCCAATATTTATCTTATATATTAATTTGATTTCACTCGGTCAGACTAAAAAATTCTATTAAAATTTTGACTTTTTTGTGTTAGAATTTGAAATTAAAAATTTTAAGTTAACCACGTTACTACAACATTGTCTCTAATAATGAAAATTTTACCCAAAAAAAACAATCATGGTGAAAAATTTTAATACCATTTTAATAATTAAATACTTACTAGTTCCATTAATTTGTATTGATGTCATTTCAAACTTAACAAATAAATTTCTCTATCAAACTTCAACTCAAATAAATTTCTATATTAAATTTTGACGCAATTTGGGACTCGAGGAACATGATGGAGGTAGCACAAAAGGGGGGGCCGGACTTGCTGGTGCGAGAATATTATTCGATTACTCTCACTCGCTATTGTTTGTGGTAAATATAGAGTTACTAGTGATCACTACTTGGGCACTGCTCATAATTTTTGGTGGGGGAGATTTCATTTTCACTAGTGTGCTGTGCCCTCCTCCATCCACTAACCTCCCAAAGGATGGAGAAAATGTAGTAGTGGGAGGGTGGGTTGCTTATGGTTGGTTTATCTTCTTTGACAAAGAAGATGCCTATCACTAACATGCCAACCTCCCAGTCCCACGATAATTCCCTTTTGGGCCTCTCCTTGCTAGTATGATAAATTCGAGTATTGTTATATCATATTTAAGAGATTTGATCGAGTGCTACTTCTAAAAGAGTTGAAACCACTACACGACCAAAAAAAAAATTGGTACCACTATTTGCTATATTGTACAACTAATCGTTACAACTAATTATTGATGTTACAATTTTTTACAACTTGCAACTCATTTTGTGTATTGTCTGATTCGCATTGTTGAACATTTGTAGACAATAAATATATAATTCGGTCTTATTCGTAAAATTTAATTCGATATTTTTACTAAAATTCAAATTTTTATGACTATTACAAACTCCACGTAAATTCTGACGATAATATCATATGTCAAAAATCGTGAAATTACAGATACTAAAATTGTAATTTTTACCAGAAGATATAAGTACGAGTGCTTTGCAGGGGGGTTGCACATTGTATAAGCAAATCCTTTGGTAGATTGTATTCAACTTAGTCACGATGTATCGCTGGGTGACAAGTTTGACTTATGGATTGGTTCCCAACGAGACCTATATTTTATCTACCAAACTTAACTAGTTCGACACGTATTGGAAAAAGCCAAATATGATACGCAAAAAAGGGAGGGAAAGTTTCCACGCAAAAAAAGGGAGGGAGAATATGCTTGTTATGGGGTGTGATATCCATTGTATTATTCAAAATATTTAAGTAATTTGATTTATATTATTTATTTTAATAATTTTTATTTTATAAAAAAATTATTAAGATAAGTACGAATGAAAACAAAGATCGATTGACAAAACTGATATTAATTTGTAGAGACAATCGATCATATTACGAAATTTTAAAATTGTTTTATTATAAGTGATGCAAATAGTGGACCATCGACCACCAAGCATCATAATCAAACATCGAATTTTCTTAAATCCATCATAGAAGCATCAATTGCCATCAGTTGATTTCAAGTGTACTATATTACTGCATAGAAGCGGTAGCTAATCAGAAGGATGTAAAAAGCTTTTAATTGTAACTTGGATGCAGCCATAGCTAGTTGGGAGACCTGTGTCCAATAGTACGTATGTGTATATAATTTTTTTATATTTAAAACTAATAACTTATGTTAATGGAGAAATTAAAGCTAAATAACTTATATTATTTAAAACTA
Organism: Hypericum perforatum; assembly: GCA_012979155.1. Classification (NCBI taxonomy): domain Eukaryota; kingdom Viridiplantae; phylum Streptophyta; class Magnoliopsida; order Malpighiales; family Hypericaceae; genus Hypericum; species Hypericum perforatum. The sequence continues at coordinate 26,453 of SOPF01026196.1, forward strand.
ATAACCAATTTTTATAGGTATTTTTAATTAAAAAATGAAACAACGCTAAATTTAGCTTAAATTTTAGATTAGTATGATTGACGAGTATCTAGATATAAAAAATAGAGTGGATAATCTTATATATGAACTATATATCCCCTACTTTAAATTGACCATCATCGGCGCTAGAGCAAATAATTATGCCCTTTTACTTTCCAATCGCATATTTTTCAACCAAAAAGTTGGCGATTCTGTGGTGATGTCGTCACTCGATGGTTTTATTTTGCCCTTCTGGTGGTTCCAACCCAACATGGATTGGACATTATTCCTCGCTCTGTGCTCAACCAAGAATGTGACTTTTTGGGTGAATTTATTCCTCATAGTAACGGGGGAAAGAACCAAATAAGAATAACAGGAAACCAAATAGTCAAAATACAAATGAGCTTTTTTTTGCAAGATAAAACACTTGAACTAACGGTACATAAGCATTGACAAATTGATAAAAATACATAGTTTGGTACAATCATAAAAAGGACTGGTCAATTTAAGAATAAAACATAATATTGTTAAAGGGACACGAGATATTGAAAACACTATGAGGTATAGCGATCGTGACAAATGGTGTAAAAATTCATGTTTAACAAAATATTTGTAAGTAATAGTAAATTTTCTATTTGAAAATCATAAAATATGAATAGTTACTGAAATTCCTAAATCAGAATACGTGTCATTACGTCACGCCTGGGCAATAAACTTGCCATCGAAAATGTTCGAATGGAATACGAATAAAAACTCGACAGGAACATTTGCAACATCTTGTACTTAACTGATACCCATTGTGCAATACACGAACCTTAATTGAATTTTCTCTCCATAAACTACAAACAGAAGTTGGTACAAGTGGTAAAAAAAAACTTGTATTCATTTGTTTAAAAAATTTTGTGAATATAAAATATATTATTAGAATATATATCATATCATACTCGACTAAGTAATTATATTTTAGGGGAAAAGATGTGCAGACACGACTTTTGCATTGTTGGCGCCTTCGCCGTAACAATGTCCCAGAAAGCGAGCATTTAAAAAGTTAACAAGGCCGCACCCAACTATTGCGAAAAGGCTAAAACATTACACGAGTTGAATCTATAATAGAGACTAATCTCGTATCATCTCATAAATATAAGCCTGTGAATTTGTAAAGTTAAAATTTATAATTTATACACACTTTTGACAAGGGATATAACTCTAACATCATTAGAAAATAAAAAATCGGGTTAAAATTTTGTTGTTAGTCCAGTTTTATGTCGTGTAACAAAAAAATCAGAGCCAAGTAATATATCATTACTAACTTTTTACTTTTTTGTGGTGAAAGTGGTTCTTTACCAAATTTTTACTTGCACTACAGTGAAAAACTTGCATCGTGTAGTCGTTTGATTGGTGCACAATTTATGCGAAATCGCAGTCCATGTTGTTTCAAGCTTGTCCTCCCGATAAAAGGTGGTTGGATTGGACGCTGACATTGATAATGTGAGCATTATTATGCATGGTACAATTTGAAAGGCTTAGTTATAAAATTTTGAAATTTACATATTTATATGCGAGTGAATTTTTAATACTTATAAAGTGGTTTGTTCTACATGTTTAAAATTGACGTACGATAATTTTTGATATGTTTCCTCATATGAAATCTATCGAGTCAAATATTACACTCGTTTTTATTTCACTAAAATGCAAAAAATAGATATCGTGCAAGGTTAAAAATGAACATGGAATCAATATGTTCTCATAATATGGTAGGATCTCCATATTCACTCAAAATCTCAAAATAATAATTTTTTAATCATTATAAAATGACTCATCCCACATATTTCAATCGATGTGAAACAATTATTAAAACAATGTGACGCATGAGTTTTAATCACAGAGTTGAGGTTTTCTAAGGTGGAATGAACAATATATAAAAAATGGTATACCTTGCGGCCTAATGAACTTAAAAAACTTTTTACCAACTTAGTAAAAAAGAGAGAGGATCCATTATCATCTTACTCACCAAGTATTAATGATCTACAATAGTAATTGGCATGAGATAATAGTACAACAGTAGTTTATCCCATATTGAAAAATGGCAACTCCAACATTAAAAAAAAAAAAGAATTAGAACAAATAACTAAACGAAGTTACTAGTTTGACATACGGCCGAGTCAACCAAAAATATATTACTAAAATAATCGGATCGTATCGGTCCAGCGGCCCACTATTGGATGGGCCCCACGCGCTTCTATATACCGGCCTTGGCGGCGAGTCTGTATTCCTCTTACTTGACCATCATAACTTCCCTGTCCCGACTCGGCGAATCTCCCACCGTTCAATATGTCAAAAAAGTCAACCCGTGACATTTAGAGAGATCCTGGCCGTTGGATCGAGGGTATCATAGGATCCGCAAGGGAAAAAGGTGTAATCTGGTGGGCGTTCTAGCACGCGTCACGCGGATGCCGGTAACGGCATAAAACCCTCCACTCTCCTTTTTTCTTTTTCTTTTTCTTTTGTTTTTTTATTGAATTTGTCTGAAGATGTGTGGGCCCCGCGAACGATATCTGACAGCTATCTTGTTGCGACCTCCGCCTTATCCCTTTAACCGCAACGCGTGGTGTCCAAAACCCTAATCTCAGTTTAATCTATATTTTAACGAATTAATTATTCTAACAGAACTTGGGAGATCTATGTTGCATTTAAAAATTAAATTTAGTTCAAATCTGAAGGATCGGTATGGACATCTGATGATCTAATAACGTTAATATTAGCCGATATCAAATGATGTAAAATTATAATAGTTTAATGTGAAATAATTTTTCATCTTTAAATTCAAGAATCAGGATGATTATTTTTCATTAAGCGTTTTTTTAATGGGTTTTCATTATGCGTTTTTTATTTTGAAACTTCCATTATGCGTTTCGGTACGCTTGTTGAAGATAGTTGTTGGGTCAACCAACACCGTTCCCAAGGATTAATTAAAATATTGAGAAACGGACAAAATCGTTTATTGTAATTAAGAACATGCGGAGCATGCTCATTTTACTTAAAGCAAAAAATTAAAAAAAATTATTTAGATCATATTATGCCAATTCAACCAAAAAATTTGAGTTCGTTTTTTTTTTTGGAAATACGACAATTTTAAATATTTTATCCTGTTTCAAAATGTCATATAACTTGAAAGTAAATTGGCATGTATTGTATATATAAACCAAAAAATTGTTCAAAGCAAAAAAAGGAACGCCTTATAAATTAAGAGAAAAGTTCCCGGCGGCCAGCTCGTCCTCTACCAACACTGACCTAGCCATACGAGGAAAACTAAGAACGTGCAAATGAAAGCGATAAAATTATATGCGTAGTGTACAAAGAATCCACTTCTAGGTCGCTTTTCCTTGTGGTAATAATGCTTCTGGACTGGTATGCATCGATATCGATTTGCCGATTAACCTATTTAATACAAGTTTAACTATATAATCTCGGTGGATCTTCGAGTCTTAATTGATTCATGTCGAGATCCATTAAAGCCAAACCTACCCGTCGGCACATAATTTAATACAATATCGATGCCTCAACTTAGCTTGAACTACGATGCAATTATAATCAATGTATACAACATAAAATTTAATAATGAACATGATATGACATGATAATTGTGCGAGCAACAATTGATCAATATTTCAACTAGGTGATGATACTATAAATATGTTTATCATAATGGTAAATAGTCATATTTTATGCACCATCAAATCTTTATTTTCCATAGGCCAAGCACAAAGTTGAAAATTGCAAGTAGTTTTTTATAAGTTGATTAATTTTATTAATATTGTAAGAATTGCAAATATCTGATCATATGTCGATGCAAATGCACCCCGTCTGAGTTTTTTGTAAAATCCGAGTAAATGGGTATCGATTAGAATATCCACTTGATTAATTATTGAGACCGTGATTTCCGTGCACGGTTCCATCTAGTTGTACTTCAATTAGAATAAGAAACTACAGTTTTCTTATAAGCCTGCCGGCAGCCATTCAGCTGAAACAGATCTCATTAGTGGTAATTTTATTTTTAAATAATTATATTACATGTCCCTCAAGACATGTCAAATAACTATAAATGTCATCTAATTTTGTTGTGATGTTTATCATTTTAAATATCAATTTGAATTAGACACTTTACTAAAAATCAAATTTATATTTTTTAATATCAACTAGATATGGGTCGATAGGCATTGATCGTCGATGTAACAACTGTTAATTTTGTGTTAATTCAACAATCTCTAGGTGTTAAGTCGGATCGAATTGTATTTATTAAAACACCTATTATTATATAATTTGAGATTAAAGATTTGAATTTATATATGTTTCATTGTCCTCTGTATCGAGCTGTTCGACACGTGTGTCTGATGAGATGGTATTTTCTTTTTTCCACCCTAAAGGAGATAAGATAATTATGTCATTCTCAAACGTTGAATATTTCCATTCGGGACTGATGGATATACGGAACAGGCGTCTAGCATATACGTACGATGTCACAAATACAAAATTAGACTCCATTTACGTACAGAAAGTTGTAGTTAAAATTGCACTCGTACAATTGGAATCTTTTTAACTTCAACCCATTCAAAGACTTCTTCCCATCACTTCGATATAAGAATATTGCAGTACACTTAAAGAGTGAAAATTATAAGTTATTACGGCAGTCAATTACTAGAGATATATTATGGATGAGTTGTAACAGATTCAGATTTAGTGAAGAAAATTTGCTACAAATATATTATTATTATTAGAGTCTCTGCTAATATAGAGTTTGACTATATTCTATTCCGAATAGGACAATTTCTATTTATATACTTTAAAATCAGCCAAATTAATAAACATATATTTTTATGAGCTCTTTATTTGGAGAGGTGGTACCTATTCATGCGCTAATGGTTTTCTTCACAAGGAAATTAATGGATGATCACCACGGGAGTGAATTTTATCATGTATAGTATATGAACATCATGGACACTAAAATGATTTTGCTCCTAACGTTGAAATAATTATATATATATTTTTATATGTTTGAATAATTTTAAAGCGATGATTTGATCATTTATGTTTGAATGGTTTCACGCGGATGTTCAGAACATTCAAATAATCTATTTATATATTTGAATAGTCATAGTTTGGCCAAATAATTTGTTTATATATAATCATATAGTTCAAGCAATTATAATTGAATAATTTTTTTATACTAATCTTGTATATTAATTTCGAACACCAAATATGATCTCGTACACCGCACCTAGAGTAGCTCTCAAACTTTTTTGTTATCTATTTTGGGAAAATCAAAAAGTAGATGTAATTTAAGCCAAATAATAAAAATTAAAGTTATTTGGAAAGTACCAAACGAGGTTTGATTCCACACGTTTCCCAAACAAGTGTTGTATATTCAAGCAAGCGTTCACTTCATAGGTAAAAATCACACTTTCAACATCACTTTCGATTTTTATAGTAAAAATTACTAAATGACATTAGCCAAATTTACTAATCAAGTTAGAGTACAATCATTTCACCAAAAATAAAAACATCACCAAAAAAAAGAGTACAATCAGATCACAAAACATTAAAAGTCTTCATGTCGAGATCTCCAAATCGACTAGAACAACTGCTCAATAATTTTACACCTCTAATTTAGGTGATATTTTTGTTGTTGGAAATATAATGTACATAAACTCAAATTTGACATACCCCCAACGTTAAACATACTATAATCTTCCCACTGCTGAAGCCTTTTTTCCATTGTGTCGGCAACTCATTGGCACCCCCAGAAAAGGCTAAAGCCAGGGACACCGACCCAGTGGGACTTAATTTAATACACAGCATGATACTCAAGACAAGAGCCACACACGTACAGTGTCCTGAAAATCCCCCTTTGACATTTTATCAAGTCAACCCCTAAACCCGGTTTTCAATGTCCGAGAGCGAAACTTTATAAAGAGGAAAGGACAAGATACGCATTGAGATGCCAACTTGCCACCACAAAGCCTTTCCCATTCCATCTCTCAATTTCAATCCCTCTCCAACCATACACAGTAATAAAAAAAAAAACAAATTTGCCACCAACAAAATTTTAAAAAAATTCAAAAAATTCTAATTTAATACAAAATATTTGATTTTGAAAAGTTCAAAATATAATGATATTAAATATTTATTAAAATAATTTATTTTTTATCCAACTCCAGATGATCTAGAGAACACTAGATGTTATAATTTTTTTTGGAATTGACCCTATATATTATTGTTTCTCTTGATCATTTAGTCATTTATGCCCTCTCCTCCTATCTTTTCCCTCTTAATTTCCTCCTCCTACTTATCCCCTCCTCTCTATCTCTCTCTTACAAAAGTCAGCGCCTGCATTTGTCTCCTCTCTCTCAAACATTAGCTGCAGAAGCAAGGTACAGATTCACACAGACCTTGTCCCTTCTTCATCCCCCTCTCTCTCCTCCATGGAAGTTGACTGGGATCTTCAGGCTGTGGTTAGGGGCTGCACCGGCGCCACCTCCTCTTCCTCCGCCGCCGCCTTTGACTCCGTCCACGGCGGCGGTTCCATCAAGTCAGAGACTGTAGGTCCTCACCAGTACTCTTCTCTCCAGCTATTTTCTCTCCCAGTCGCAGATCCATTCGAAGCAAGGGGAAATGGGAATATAGGAGGAGACTTGCATGAGCTCTTTAGGCCATTCTTCCCCAAACCCCACCCTCAACAAGTTGCACCTGTCGTCTCCTCTCTCTCCTCTCTATGCTTCTCCAGTGAACAGACCAAGCTAAAGGTACTAAAGCAGCAACATCACCCTCATGGCGGCTCCGCGGCCCCCACCACGAGCTCGCAAGGGCCACGTTCGAAAAGAAGGTGAGAACCCATTAATTCTGCACCTTTAAAGGCGTGTTCTTTAGATGCCCACTAGAGCAAAAGTGAAGAAAGTCTCAATCTTTAAGGTTTTTTTTTCTTCACAGGAAGAACCAGTTAAAGAAGGTGTGTCATGTACCGGCAGAGGCTCTAGCTTCAGATGTATGGGCGTGGAGGAAATATGGTCAAAAACCCATCAAAGGCTCTCCATATCCAAGGTACAGACAATACTTTTTCTTGCCAAAGCTTCGATCTTTAAAAGAACATGAGATTTAGCATCTAAAAGCTTACACCTTTTGGGGTTTTTGTCATAAACAGGGGATATTACCGGTGTAGCAGCTCAAAGGGTTGCTTGGCCAGGAAACAAGTGGAGCGAAACAGATCCGACCCGAGAATGTTCATCGTGACCTACACGGCGGAGCACAACCACCCGGCACCAACACACAGGAACTCACTGGCCGGAAGCACCCGCCAGAAGACGTTAACCACGGCTGCTTCCTCCGCCGGCGCCGGAGAAGATGCCGACAAAGCCTCCCCGGCCACAAAACCCTCTTCCTCTTATTCCCCTGCAACCTCCCTTGAAGACGAGCTCCCTCTCCTGAGCGCAAACACAGAGAGCAGAGACGAGAAGGACCTCATGGAAGATGACGAGGGTGAACAAGAGGAGGACTTTGGTGGTTTCCCTGATACGGAAGTCAACGATGATTTCTTCGCCGGGTTGGAGGAGTTCGCCGCCGGCAGTCCCAGTTCCGACGCTTCTGACCGTTTGCCGGACCACTTCGCCGGAAGTTTTGGCCTTCCCTGGTTCCCTAACAGTGCCACTACCACCGCCGGTGGGGTTTAGTTGTTTCCCGGATAAGGCTGGAGCTTCTACACCTGACATAGGCTACTTTTTATTTCTTTTTAAATTTTTTTGTGGGTTTATTGTATCTTAGGTCGTTCCTTTATATGTATACAGAATTGGGTATTTTTGGAAACGGCATAGATGTTTGAACTTGTGTGATTTTTTAGTAAATGACTGTAGAGGAAAAGATGAGAGAGAATTGGGTTTGGTGTTTGCTACATTTTTTGTACTATATTTTTTTATTGTCCACATTACAATAAAATATCTTCAAATTCGCTAACCAGGAATCGCGTGGGAACAGAGACGAGGGAAGACGACCATGGAGGGAGGGGCAGT
>SOPF01026197.1:0-20945 GCA_012979155.1 Hypericum perforatum
AAAAAAAGAAAAGAAATCTTTATATAACAACAACATAAGTGGAAAACAACTACAAACTCCAATCTGCGAGTAGCAAAATTACAGGCACCGGCGGTGAGTGATAAAATAAGGTGAAAATACGACGGCTGTCACCCATTCGGGTTGGTATTCGATTTACTGGACCGACTAAACGACAACTCTCTAACTATTCCTACATTTCTTATTTCATATTTGCTTCATCTTCCTCTTGGAAAATTAGGTCAGCGGAAATCTCTCCATAAGAAGAAAGAAGAAGAAGTTTAAATGAAGAGGTGCGATCTGTGCAGGTCGCGTGCCACGTCGTACTGCGAAGCGGACAGCGCGTACCTGTGCTGGACCTGCGACGCTAAGGTGCACGGCGCCAACTTCCTGGTGGCGAGGCATGAGCGTGGTCTCCTCTGCCGCGCGTGTCAGTCACTCACCCCCTGGAGAGCGTCTGGATCCGCCCGGCTCTGCCACGCCTCCTCCTTCTGCGCCGCGTGCGCTCCCTTTGGAAAGAACCCGCGCCTCCCCGAAGTGGACGGGGGAGCGTCCACGGAGGAGGTTCACCAAGGCCCTCCTCCTTCGCCTCGTAGCGATGGCACTTCTTCGTCTTCCTCATCTTCCACGTCGTCGTTTTCTCGCGTGGATCGTATGAAACGGTCTTCCTCCTCTTCTCCTAATCGTACTTGTTCTCCCCTCGGGGTAATTATTTACTTTATCTTTCTCTATTTTCGTTAGTTTTTTAATAATCAATTTGCTATTTGATCCACTTTATTCTATATTCTGATTGACTAAAATATTAAAAAATTGGCCAAGTTCTTTCAAATAATATTTAACTTAATATATTTCTAATAATTATAACTCGAAGATTATTTAAGTTAGAAAAATTCTATGGTGGTTCTTTTTTCATTTGTTTTCTTTTCATATTTTAAAATTAATCAATTATATACAGGAGGGAAATAATGGATCATCAACTGATCAGGGTCCAAAACCGTCAACAAGGGAATGCGCGCGCGTAACATTGACTCCTCGTTGAAGAGACGGACGAAGAATCGGTCCCCGGCGGACCGTACGGACTGAACCGGCCGGTTCGTGTTAGGGTTAAGAAAAGGTGGTGGCGGATGGAAGGGTGACACGTGGACGGATCTGTGCGGGAGATAAATGCGAGGCGTAGGTATCTAGTAGTTTGTTGACATTGTTCCCCTCTATTTCTGACCTAGGGCTTGGCATCTTAGTTTTTGTTGTAATGTAGTGTGTGGGGGCATTTTCAGACAAGATGATTAATTAGTCTTAATGGTTAGCTGGTGGCTAATATTCAGTGATGAGTTACTATGTGTCAAATGTTGTGTGATTTTTTTTTAATGAAATGGTACTTACTTTGGAATAATTCTGAGAAACATTATAGTTCAATGAATATCGATACTTTTTTTGAAAGATTAATTACCAACATCAAGTTCGAATATATTCGTCAAGGTGGTTGCATTTTAACGTGAGAGAATTTTAAATTGCAAAAAAGGACAAATATTTTTGTGGTCGAGAAGAGATGGTCACGTTGTTTTCACCCTCTCAGGTGATGGTTGGTGTGGTTTTCCGGAGAGGGTCCCACTTTTACCTCTATATATCGATTTTAGATGGTTGCGTCCATCTTATGAGTTATGACATGAACCGGATGTCTTTCGACTTAAATTTAAATGTCGAATAAAACTGGCAGAAATTTATGATGCAGCTCCATCGATATATTAAGGAAGGACTTGGCTAAATTCCGGAAGCAAAATGCACGCATCTCATCAGTGCTATAGTTCTTTTGGGTACAAAAATAAGTAAAAATATAAGGGTCATCGAAAATAAACTAACTTTTTATATCATGTAAGTACAACAAAAATATATATCGTCAAAGTTTGAACCTGGATTTTTGTCTATGCTATTAAGTTAAATGTTCTTTGTCTTAATTTGAAATTATAATCTATTGTTTCTCATTATTTTCACGACCATTTTCATGAATATTATTTTCTGTCGAAATTTAGGAATATTGTTTGTGGTTATTTAAAATGCATATTCGACTAGTCATCTCAGTGACTTAACTCTTTTTACTACTCCTCCACTAGAAAATAAATACCAGTATGATGACCCCTAACATCTAAACAACTTCCCCCGCACCATCCCCGACCACTACCATCAACCCTCCTCCCCTCAACCACTCCTAACCATCTCTGGCCCCCTGGAAGGGACGACTTTGACGTTGCCGGTACCTCTGCTTGTGTCTTTGCGGTCACTTCTAAATAGGCGATATTGTTCGTGCACAATAATGAGTATGAAATTATTATGTTTTAATAACATGTTGAAACAATTGTCAATTTCTTATATTTATAGACAAATCTATCATTATTGTATTAATCAATTTGGTATTCTCTAGATTACCTAAAATGGATGATGCACCGGTAATCACTACCAAATTAAACTATTATTCATCACCGATCATGTAGATTACAAAGAACGGTTTATTCTAATTTAACAAAAAAATTAGAATTCAAAAAATAAGAATGTAGTTGTGTTCAAATTAGATATTAAAAATAAAGATTTTTGAAATTAATATAACTCAAATCTAGATTATTGATAATTTTTACAAGAAAACGGTGTTAATAAACTAGCATGTTAAAGTTAGTAGCATAATTTCTCTACCAACAAAAAAGTTAACCAAAGCATAGTTGAACAATTAATTATCTGGGCTTACCCAGACGTCTTAATATTATATTCGACCGTCGGTCGAATTGCATTATTTAAAACCATTCATGATAACAAAAATTATGTGGTCCCTCAACAATAAGCTACAGCGTGAACGTAATGGTAATTTCCTTCATTATTACAGTTTTGATTCCGGATTTGCGATTGAAATGGTTGGCACGTGTCAGCCTCCCAGAGCATATCTGCGGCTGCTTTCGGTAAGGAATACGTGGACCCGGAGGAACGATCCCAAATGGCGAAAATGGTCCATAAAATTTCAACCAAGTTTTTGATATAGTATAATTAATTGACCCTGTAGTTTTGTTTAACTATGTATATATTAAAGTACACATTTTATCACGAATTCCACTCAGTTAAAAAGATATACTAATTTAAACAAAATTATACAAAAATTTCAGTCCTCGGTGGATTCGTTTTCTTGCAATGTGTTCCTCTTTCTTACACTGTCTCCGAGATGTTGGTACGATGTTGTGAGTGTATTCAATTTGCCGTACGACTAGTTTTTTTCTAGTTAAAATATCTTATTTTGATGTATGGCCTACATTACACCAACTGCCAGCGCCAACCCAGAAGTGAAGAAGAATATCAAAATATTTATTCGAGGAACCCATGTGCTGTTTTCCTGGCAACCCGTAGTATCCAATAGGGTTTGGAATATCGTACATTATTTTTTTTTCTCCCACCCAATGATTCGGCCTACTGACCAATTAATTTGAACTCGAGTACTAAAATCTTAGGGGGTAGATTCTCCTAACAAGCACCTGCTACGTTCACCCCCAATAATTGTTGGTAATATCGTACATTATAAAATCACCGGGTATTGAAATTTTCACCATTCAAGCCTACAAAAGAGACTAGGTAGTCTGGTACCGTGGTTGATGATGGTCAGATTAGCAATGAATGTTGCTAACCGACAAAATTTAACTGTCTTTTTATGTAAATTTAGAATTCATTATATTAGAATTGATTAAGTTATTATTCTTTTGATTGTAAATGTCAAATAGGTGTTTATATTATACTTGTATTCTAAATATCATTGCAACAATTTTTTAAAAATGAATCGAATAAGTCAAATCATAAAATGGAAAAAAAAATCTAGATCTCTTTTCGATCCGTTTTATTAAAAATGTTGTTTCTCTCTTTTTTAATAGAAAAATGGCGATTCGAAGGTCCTATTAATATAACAAAATAACACTACATTATTTTAATTGGGCTAATATATGTTTCTTTTGGTCAAATTGGGGTTATGGATTTAGTCGGTTGTTATCGGGGAAGCGTCGCTGTCGTGTATGGTATAAAATATTCGAATCGTTTTGACAAAGAAAAAGAGGCCTCTGGCTTCTTTGTGGTGGTAATGCATGGAGTACAAAGAGGGTGAAGGATCATGTGGTGGTGGTCAATTTGTCCTCAAAATTCCCCGTTAAAAACCGATCCTTTTATAAGGAAAAAAAGGCCAATTTCACCACAGGAAATTACACTTACGATCGTTTACTTGAAATTGGATCATATAACCAATTTTCTAATCTGATCATATCAATTTACTCATTCAAAGTAATATTCTGATGATTGAAAACACATCAAATCCCCTTCACTGGAGAAACATTAGCATGTTGGTCCAATCTCAGTTTGTTCTGAAATATGGAAAAATGAACGCACGATTTTTTTTCTTGTTCAAACGAAGCAGTCTTCATTTTTTTTATTCAAAGAAGAATAATCTCAGAAAAATCGCAAACAACGACGTGGGGTGGAGACGGCTTCTCTATACATCGAATCCATTGCCGCATCTCTACTCAGGACTATAGTATTATGAGTGGAACAACCGATTGGATTGAGTACATAATAATTTTTTTGGATTAAAAAATAGACAGTTTTGTTTTTTACGAAAATCCAAAAACCACATAATCAAAAATAAAAAAATTACATAAGCTAATCGCATGAAAAAAATAAAATTATCGAAAAAAACGTACTCATTGCATACACTAAGTGATAGTATCGTATGAAAAAATATCAAGAAAAAAATAACAGTAGAATCCATTCATATTCCAAATCGGACTGATTTCTTCGGTTCATACCCAATACATACAATCAGACCGATCCATTACTCTTTTATATGATCAACCAAATTAGGGCACAAAATAACAAATTAAGATATCTGTTTAATTAGGACACACCAAAGGAAACAAAAAGAGAGGAGCTTGGACAGTTCCCCAAATAATTTCACTTACCCTCCTTAACCACCTACTCAGATAATACGAGGGGATCCTACAGTTATACAAATGTAAGGTGCAAATATCAGCTAATGATCCCCAAGGGAACCGATCTTCAACAACAATCCTTCGGTCTACGCTGGATATTTTCCCTTCTTCGTGATGCGAGCAATGTGACATTGTAGTCTTCTGTTAAGAAACATAACGTTCAAGTAGTAGGAATGAAAGAACCGGTAATCAAAGAACCGAACAACATGCAATTTCAAGCAGCCAGCGACCTCTGGTGATTCCTTGATGACCACAACTATGCAGAACCTACCCGTCCGAACCTGATTTCATTTTCCATCTTTAAACTGAATTCTTGCAAGTTCATGTCTTCAACCCATGTCTTCAAGATCTACTAAATAATTCTGATCTAATTCAGACAAGCTAGTATATTTGCGACATTCATGCAAAGGTTCAATAGAAACTGTTCACGTCTTCAGGAAGCTTACCTCGTGCATAATGTTCAAGCTAAAATGTATGCTAGCTTCTCAACCATCATCCTTTAGAGCTGAAGCAACATGCAATAAGTGAATGCAGCCATGGCATGTCCACTCCACGGGACTTAAAGACTTTCCAAGCTCCTTGAAATGAACGTGTCTTCTCAAGTGTCCCCTGCATTGTTATCAGACTGATAATGTTGAATGCACAATCACGTTAAGCACCAGCTCGTTCATGCCCAACAGCTTCACTGGAGGCTAGAAAATATTCAACTGTTTTAAGGAGGACCCGTACATATTCTTCAGCAATGTTCAGAAATTTTAAGCTCATCTAGTCTTGTTCACCATATACAAATTCTGCAGATTTTGAGAGCATTAGAGGCAAGAGAGGAGAATCCAACTGGGTCGTCGTTTGGCAACTGGTAACGATGATGTTAACGTTGGATACACATGGACCACTTCAAACATCACAAGAAACCACCATAAAAACCGGTATCTCTGGCAATTTCTGATTTGTAGCCAAAAGCAAACCAGTGAAAGCAAGGAGTATCAACTCTCAAGAAGGGTCCTGAACTTGACACGCCTCTTAATGCTGCCAATTCTATCATACCCAATCCCTATCTTGCTATGCATTAACTTCAAGGCAAGATCAGAGTTGCCTGCTTTTCTCAATGCATTAATTAGATTAGTCCGGATTTTCCCTGGTATTTCTCTGCCCCTATCAGCAACCCCATCAGCCAACTTGCAGGCCTCCTTAATGCGACCTGCTCTACAAAGAACATTAAGCATATCATCAAATGCCGTCTCGGGAATGACCCCCATGGGTGCCAAATCATCCAAAATCTTACAGGCTCTAGCTATTTTGCCTGACAAGCAGAGACCGGTCGAGAGCACCCTAAATGCAGCCGGAGTTGGCGTGATACCCTTATCAATCATCGTATCCCAGAGCTTCAACGCGTCCTCGTTCCTACGCTCTCTGAAGAGCCCTCCAATTAGTATTGTAAATGTATAAACCGTTTGGTCACAGTCATCATCTTCCATTCTGTTGAACAGCGCCAATGCATCATCGATACGGTTACAGTTAGCATAAGCATCGATAAGAGCGTTGTAACAATACGAATCTGGTAGACATCCTTTCTCAACCATCTCATCGAAAAGCTTCTCAGCTTCAACTATTTTCCCTTCCTTGCCCAGGCCATCAATAAGGCTAGAATAAAACATAGCATTGACTGCCACTCCGTTAGATTTACAGAACTCGAAGTAGCCCATAGCTTCATCAAGTCTTCCACTTTTACACAAACAATTTACAATGACCCCATAAGTAACCTCATCTGGTTCGAGCCCTTCCCTTTTCATTCTCTCAAAGAGCAACATTGCTTCTTCCATATTACCAATTTTCGCTTTTGCATCAATCAGATTTGTATATATTGCTACATTTGGTTTACATCCTTTCTGCACCATGTCTTCAAAAATACAGTTTCCTAGTACACACTTTCCCACCTTACATAGCCCTCCTATAACCAGACTATATGCGTGCGGCGGGATTTCCATTTCTCTCTCATTCATTTCTCGATACAGACCTAAACAAGCATCAATGTCACCTTCAGCATAGCAAGCTTGGATTAAGGTCATGTAAGTAATCTTATCTGGTGCCACATTTCTTGGTTCCATGTCTCTAAATATCTCAATGGCTTTCAGGGTCTTGCCAACCTTGCAATAACCTTTTATCATCGTATTATAAGAAACGATATCAGGGGCGATCTTCCCGTTCTCCATCACCTCGAATACCTTCTCAGCAGAATCAACAAACATCGAATTGACCAAACCATTGAGCAGAAAGTTGTAAGTAAACAGGGTAGGTTCGATTCCATTCTCCTTCATTCCTCTCCAGACGAACAGCAACTCCTCAACCATCCCAAGACTCCCAAGGATTCTAATCAAAGAATTTGCAGCAGAAACAGTCATTGCAAATTGTTTCCCTCTAAACTTACCAAACACAATCTTAACGCTTTCCGTATCACCATTCGAAGCCAACACATCAATCAACGACGTATAACATTCAAGAGTATGAGCATACTTCTTTTGCTTACCTGCCCAATGGAAGAACCTCAGGGCAACATCGGGTTCTTTCTTTAACTCCACGGACTTCAAAACAAACGAGACAAAGTTTGGGGATAGCTTGATAAAGAACTTGTGACAATAAGCATCGAGTTTGGATTCCATGTCCGGGGAACCATCTAACATATTGGAAATACGCTGAAGCCATGGCGACTGCTCACGGGTCTCGGAGGATCTCATGGCCACATCAGACAGGTCAAGGAATGGCTCAATCCATTCTGGAGGGACAGAGGTGCTGACGGAGGTGAGACGACACAAGAAGACCCGCGACGGATAATAGCTAGGAGGAGCGGATACGAAACCCGCATCCCCTAATCGGGAACGATCATAGCAGTACGAAAGGCACCATCGCAAGGATCTAAGGGTCTTAGTTCGAAGGGTAACAGTTGCCAACGAGGCTCTTGGCATTGACCTGGTTGGCGTCTGAACAAAAAAAGAATGAAACAGAGACATAAGCAAAATTCAAACACTGAAATTCTCCCAAGCACATTGGAACGTCCAATTAGTGATCAAAGTTACAGTCTTTCTTATTGGGTGTTCATTTTCCAATTAAATTAGCTGCTGGGTAATGTTTAGCTTCATCCGACATAACTACGAAGAGAAAAGGGTAAGGAAATTGAGAAACAGAGTTTAGGGAATTTACTTGGTCGGAGCCGGCGACAACGGAACCTGGTCGGAGATCACCCAGATGGAAAGCCCTCAAGGGATGGAGGAGGGTTTAAGGGTATATGCAGAGGAATTGGCGAAAGGGAACGAGTCTGCTCTCTTCCTATTAAAATTATTTGAGTCAAAAAATAAGTTTTTTTTTAACAATTGTGGTTAATGTTTATTTTCAACATGCTACTACCTTATGATTTTAAAATTTTAGACGGGCTAAATATTTTATTATTCCAAACATGATACCATGATATTTGTTAACATCTTAATTACACTAATTATATCAGTAAATTTTTGATTCAAATCTAGAAAATCGAGGAGGTCGCATATGTCCAAATTAAAACCAACGATATGTGAGGCGAATAAAATTAATGATATGACACGTAGACAATATTAATGACGTGATAAACGAAATAACTCATGTAACTTTTAATTAGGCTATATCACTTGATTTTTTTTTTTTTTTGCGGTGAAAGATATTTCATTCATGATAAGGGATAAAAGTTAGATTCTCACAACATAAGACATGAAAGAAAATACAGACTCACAACATATACCTTCTCTTCGGACAAGTACGAAGTTACAGATATTGGCCTCATTCAAAAATCTATTCCAGAAAAATTTGTTGCATCAGAAAAAAATCCGAAATAGGAAAAAAATTCCAACGATAACACTGCATATAAATAAAAGGTATATATTACTTATGAAAACCCGACTTAGTAACCTGGTAAGCAAAATAAGATTACAAGTAGACAATATTAATGACGTGATAAACAAAATAACTCACTTGATTGTTAAAAACATCCGTCAATAATCGAAAAATTTAAAATTACGAAGTAGTGTTGTGCCAAATTTTAAAATTATAGGTAATAATATGAACAATTTAAAAGTTATTACTGCTCAGAGCTGGTGTAACATCATATCCAATTTTATTACCTTATAAAATTAGGAGTTTGAACTCCGATTAACCTAAAACGAATTTTCTTAATGTTGAATTAATGTTTGCTATGATTTTGATATTAAAAACTCCACTGAACAATAGTCAAATAACACTTCATATAACAAAGACGAGTGGATGACCTATCGATGTCGCAAGCTAACATTTTTTTGGAGAAGAATGTCGCAAGCTAACATAGAGGAGAGTATGTCCATAATTTTATTTTTTAAAAACGTTTTCCAATTATTTATCATAGTTTTGGAATTGAAGCCTAAATGGAAGAATAATTCAACCCCAATTTTATATACTTCTAATTTATATTAATAAATGAGTTCATGACATTCAAAACTAGAACGATATTTCATAAATGGACAAATTACACCCTAGTTCCTCGTCTTAACAGAATTCTCCTATCGGGTCCTTTATTTCTCATAAATGATTTAGCCGTCCTTGTATTTTGAAAAAATATTGGTCTCGGGTCCCTAATTGACTTCCGTTCTCATTTTTTTTGACATGTGAAATGACTATTTTACCCTTCACAAAAAGACAAAAATAAGATGAAATTTGTCATTTTGTGAAGAATAAAATAGTCATTTCACATGAAAAAAATTAAAAAAAGAAGTTGATTTGGTCGGTGGAGACCCTAGACAAACATTTTTAAATAAAATAGGGATGGATTACTCATTTATGAGAAATGAGGGACTCGATAGGAGAATAATGTTAAGACCAAGGACTAGAGAGTAATTGGCCCTTCAAAAATTGTTACAAACTTCACATGCATGATGCATGTATACCGTCTTAGAATTTATTTTCAACGCAAAAACTTAATTGTTTTATTTTTACATTGCTTGAGAAAAAAAATCAATTTTATAATTAACAAAAATATAAAAGAAAATTTGTCTACCTAAAATATTAGTAGGATTCATATACCTCGGGTTGGAAATTGAGAGGATAAGGATATGTGCAAACCCAAACTCCCTTCCACCAGAATCGGTATATTTGGCAAAAAAACAGAAGAAATTAATAGAAATAAATAACAACAATAAAAAAAATACATAACAGTATAATAATACCCAGAAAAAAAGAGAGGAAATAATTTATTACTTGCAGACAAAATCGCTATATTCTGCCTGCTGGTTCCTCCTGTTAGAATCCCAGAAAGGAGCGGCCAGAGAAGAACACAAACCTATTACGTACATTAACAACCTCCCGAAGCTAATATAGTTCCCCTCTTTTATACCCACGCCTATCTTCTTCTTCTTCTTCCCCTACATCGGTCGTGTAAGAGAAAGAACGAATTTTTGGAAGACAGAGGAAGGAAAGATTGAGTCTTTTGTCCCAGTCGGGCTGGATGCAGGTACCCATCTCAATCTTTTTTACATCTCTTAGTTTTTTTAGCCTGTGAAATTTTGGTTTCTGTTGATTCTATGTGGCTTTGGTTAATTGTTACATTGATGGTAGCTTCCTTGGGTTTTGTTTCGTAACTTGTTAAACGAAAAGAAAAGGATCGGAAAAGAAGAGAAGAGGGAGGGTTATATGTGCCGAGTCTGAATTGGTTGCTAGGTATTAGGGGCGCTTGCTTTTCGAAAAATTCGGAAATTTTGAATCGATTATGGATGGGAAGTTAAGAGTCCTTGCTGTTCTTTATTTATGATTGGGATGCCATGTGGTGGTGTAGAAGGAGCTTGGTAATAGGTACTAAGGATGTTTGGCTGGATAATTATGTGGGGGAAGTCAGAGGTTCATGATTTACGTATATGATATCTGCTCGTGGGATATCGCACTGGCGGAAAGAAGGAACTTAGGCGCCGTATTGTTGTGTTGCACTGGATGTGCAGATGATATGTGCCGTTGCTTAGAATTGATGTGATTGCTTTTTCCATTTTATTTGTCAGGCCTACATC
Organism: Hypericum perforatum; assembly: GCA_012979155.1. Classification (NCBI taxonomy): domain Eukaryota; kingdom Viridiplantae; phylum Streptophyta; class Magnoliopsida; order Malpighiales; family Hypericaceae; genus Hypericum; species Hypericum perforatum. The sequence continues at coordinate 11,048 of SOPF01026197.1, forward strand.
TCTTATTCATGTTAAGGTCTGGGCTGTCTTAGCTCTGACAGAGTTTGGTTCACTCTGGCCTCTGCAACAAAGGTGAAGTCCTCTCGCACCTTTCGGTGGGTGTGGGGTGATACTGAGGGCATTATATTGCTTTGTGTTTTGAGGAGGTCAATATCATCTCATATTTGGAGACTGTGCCGTGTTTCGGTGGGTTTGTCCCTTGATTACGGCTAAGGTCAGCGCACATTAGGCTCCTACAAGGTTTACCGTAGTATTGCAGCTCCGAGAATATTAGCTTTTTAATTTAGGCTCTTATCCGTCTATCAACTTGCATCGGTATTTATTCAGAGGACTTTCTCGGAAATTTAGAATAGTGTACTTTACATCTCCTGTAGTTTAGCGACAATGGTTAGGTTCTCCTGCTTCAACGGTGACACTTCATCCACCAAATCAAAGGTAGGTGGAACAATCAGACATTTGGGTTGAATTTTGTTGGACTGTCCTTCGTATTGCTCTTTCTCATCAATATATGTACTGTCTACAGAAAGCTCTCCGTACTTCTAGTAGTGAAGCTATGCAGAAAAAAGCACACGACTCTTCTCATATTATGGTGGCCAAGACAACTCTTCGGACAAGGAGTTTGGATTCATTTTCCAAGGATGCCCAGGTAGATGCTCAAGTTTGTGAGATGAACAGACATTTTTCAAGCTCCACGTCTATTGAACGGTGCCGCAAGTTCGAGGACATTGATGGTAAAGTAGACTTTTTGAACGAGAAAAGTATGCCCCAGACCACAGTTCTTAAGAAAAGTCAGTCTCTTGGTAGTGTATTATGTCCCAGTGTGCAATCTGATGGTAACGAGACGGATCAAGGATATTCTAGTGATTCCCTTGATCAGAGAGTGTTGGTGGGTTCAGAATGCACTGGGAATCAAGCTATGAGCCCAAATAGCCAGCATCAAAGAGCTCCTCAATCAAACTTAGGTGCCAACAATGAATCAATTTTCTCAATCGCAGATCCTCCAAATTCAGAAAAGGGAAGCCAAGAGAATTCTGAAACTGCGTGTTCTGGGGAAGGTGCCAAGGAAAGTGGCTACCACCCTCCTTGCACCACTAACAGGATGGCGACATCATGCTCTTTACCGGATATTGGCCCCTCAGCTCCTGATTCGGATAAATGCTTGTCTGAGTCTAAATCTGCTGACGATATTCACACACTAGAATCAAGGTGGAAAAATGTTGCAAACCACGAGGTTCAACTACAGATCATTGAGGATGAAGTAGACGATGATAGCTTGCGTAAAGCTAAGGTAAAGAATCACACAGATTCCGTCAACGATAACTATGATGGTTCCAGTTATTCTACATCAGCCAAAGACTGGGTAATACCTGTCATGGATGATGTGAATATGGCAAGCGAGGAATCCTCAAATCCACAACTTGATGATGATGTGACAAGCCAGAGTTTTAAGATTAAGCGCATTGCAGACTGGGTCAATGATCTTCAGCACTGCAGTACACTAGAAGAAACAACTGAATTACTTGGCGCTGATGATGACCCACCAAAGAAATCAGCAGATGTCCCAAATGGCGGGTCGTTTGTTGGAAAGGTGGATGAGAAGGCTTCTCCCGGCATGGAAGCTGCTAAAAGATACATCTCTTCTTTAAGTGCTTCTGCTACCACAGCTCAGCTAGTAAACCATGGACTGGCCGCAATCCCATTCTTAAGTGCGTTTGTTGGTCTCAAGGTCCTTAATTTGTCAGGCAACTCCATAGGTTTGTTTATTTTTACCAGACGCCTATTTTTTCCTAATTTCTCTTTTTCGGCTATGGCGTCGGATGTTATGTTTTGATTCTAAATGAAGGATTCCTTCCTTCACTCTGTTTCAGTGAAAATTACCTCAGGTGCTCTTCCAAGAGGACTTCATGCTCTGAATCTGTCCAAAAACAAAATTTCGACCATCGAAGGGTTACGTGAGCTTACACGACTTCGTGTCCTGGACTTGAGCTACAACCGGATACTGAGAATTGGACATGGTATGTTATCATTGTATTTCAAGTTTCAACTCTTCATGTTTTCCTCTTCAGTTTTCAATTCTAATGAAAGTCCTGTTTTGTTTAAAAGGATTGGCTTCTTGTTCATCTTTGAAAGAGTTGTACTTGGCGGGAAACAAAATAGGTGAGGTTGAGGGTCTCCATCGTCTTCTGAAGCTTGCTGTTCTGGATCTCCGTTTCAACAAGATCTCCACTGCCAAATGTCTGGGTCAGCTTGCAGCCAACTACAATTCGTTGCAAGCCATTAGCCTGGAGGGGAACCCGGCTCAGAAGAATGTTGGAGATGATCAGCTGAAGAAGTATCTGCTCGGCCTTCTTCCCCATTTGGTTTATCTCAATCGGCAGGCAACCAAAGCCAGCACATCGAAAGACGCCGCTGACCGAGCAGTTAGGCTGGGAATGAATTCTCATCAATTTGATAGAGGTCTGAGGCCAGATAGCAAAAGTTTAAGAAAGGCCAGCCGTGGTTCATCTGGAACAAGGTTGTCATCCGCGTCGGTTCATGGTCGTAAAAGTCAGGCTGCAACCTCACCAAAACGATCCAGGGGTCGGCCTGTTCTTCCTCCGAGCGGAAATAGAGCAGCGACTGGTCACCACCATCTCCACGTAGACCTGAATAGCAAAGTTCTTCACTTAAGATCAGAACTCTCGATGCGGAGGAGTCGGAGTGAGGGTACTCTAGCTGCTATGTGAACGATCCGAGTTGTTCGTGACTTGCAGTGTCAAATGTAGCATTCATCATCAAGGAACAATGTGAAGCATCATCTCTCGTGTTTACGAATCCGAATTTGTGTTGTTGGCTTGTTATACAGCCAGTTGAATAAATTGAAGAAGCTTGTCATTTGTCCAGAAATTTTCCGATCATAAAACTGAAAATTTTGTGCATTTGATTGTATGACACTCCCTTGGCCGGCACGGTGAGTGATTTAAATGCCAAGGTGTGTGTGTGTGCAATTGACGTGAGATGGTCTCAAAGAACTTCTTGAAGTGGGTTTTAGTGCGAAGCTAGCTCACAAACTAAAATCTCGGTTCCAACTAGACTACGATTTCCTACTTGGCCCACACCAGTGTTCCTACGACGAGGAAAGAAGTGGTGGCACTGATAATCCGTAGCATATTTTTTGTCACACTATTTGTATCAATTAATTCAGATTTAAATCAAGTATGATCTTTGAAAGGTCATAACCAATAACTTGAACTCTATATGTAGAGTAGTGTTGGTTAATTGACAATCTATAAGTAAAAAACACTACAAAGTTCGTAAAATAACTGATAGCATGTCATTCCAGTTTTATAAACATAGTTTCAAATTAGTCGGGATAATTAATGTTTGGGATTCTAGTGCTTCCATCTTTCTTTCAAGTGGCTTGCTTAGGATTTTGCATGCTTGTATGTAACAGGGTATGTATATATCACATAAACACTTAAGAATCTTCCAATTGGGAGGTTCAAATGTACAAACAGAGTCCTGTCTCTTGCAGACAGATGAAGTACAAGAACAGGATACTTTGTGATACAACCAACATTCAAGACAGGAACAACCAACAAGACTAGAATTGTCCCAACCAAGTTTCGAACCTGAATTAGTCGGTGTAATGAACTAGTTGCAAAAGTAGTACAAAGCGAAAAGAGAGATCAGAGTCACGAAACAAACAAAGAGCTAGAAAGAGAGCAAGCAATTAGTCCTCATCCTCCACTTCAGGCACCTCCTCCTCCCTCACAGGGTAAAGCTCCTTGTTCTTATCAATCCTCCCATCCACCACCACGTCCTCCGGCTCGTCACCGTCCTCGTTCTCGTCCTCGTCGGGGTTCCTCACGACCACCACGGGGCAAATGCTGTGCCGGACGCAGTAGTCGCTGACGCTCCCAAGGCGACGCCTCCCCCTGCTCCCCCCGCTCCGCCTCCTGCTGTACCCGAACCCCTTGCTCCCGATGATCATCGCGCTGAGCCCCAGTCGCTCCACCTCGAGGCAGAGCCTCTGACTGAGGTCGTGGTCCTTGACGATGTGGACCACGTAGGGCACCCCGGCCTCCTCCAGCGCAGCCCCCAGCCACCGCGCCTTCTCCTCCGCGAACCGGTCGTACTCTTCCTCCTCGGGCCGCGTCTTCAGCTCGATCGGCGACGTCCCGTCCCCCTCCCGGCTGTTCACCAGGTTGTGGCCGTTGTTCCCGCTTCCGCCGCTGATCTGGAGCTTGATCGATCCCCAGTCCGCACCGTACAGAACCGAGGTCGGCCTCACGTGGAGCAGCACCACCGAGTCGCCGTCACGGAGGTAGTTCTGCACGGCCCACCGGACCGAGTGGCCGCTCTCGTCGCTGAGGTCCACCGCGATCGCCACCCGCCGGCTCCCCCCTCGGGTCGCGGTCATGAAGTTTGGCTCGGATCGGGTCGAATCTCTTCGGTTAGAGTTCATGTCGGTAAGGAAGGGGTTAGGGTTAGGGTTTGGGAGAGGGAAAAATAGTGAAGGGATTGGGAATGGAAGAGGGATTGGATTTTGACTTTATTCGGAGGAAAGAGGAGAAATCTGTTGACTTTTCAAGTCCCACGCGGACGGGGAAGCTTGCTGGGAACCAACGTTGGGTAGTCGCCGGTTGAAAGATTCCAATAATACACGTCGATAATTTAATTTCTCCCAAATACAACAATTTATAAAATTTGGTGTACGAGAATGTTGATTGCCTCAGTTGTGGAAATAAAATGTACTAGGCCCAATTTATATTGTTAATTGACTTTCCTTTTATATAACTACAAGGTTTAATTTGATCTTTAATGATTCTTTTATTCTTTTATTATCTATATGTTATGCCAAATTTGCACAAGTGTACTGCATGATGTCTCAGATGGGTTCCTGAGCTTTTATTCTGGCGCAACTATTTCGATCCGTCCTTTAATTAGTTCAATAGAATGCATATCAGAAATAATGTTTCGCGGAGAGCTGGGGTGCCATTTGTACATAGGCGATTTCCGGAGGCAGGCGAGCGACGCCATGTCATGATCTGACGAGAGCGATGCTTCTTATGTTTCATATGCATAATTTGATGTTCTTCTGAAGACAAACTACAGTTCTTCGCTACAGACCAGGTCCCGGATCATTGGGTACTAAAGTTCAGATCTATCTTCAAAGCTCTAGATCAAGTGGAAAGTTCCGACCTCATATAAATCTTGCTGATGTATATGTTGTGGTAATTTTTCAATTTTCATTGTCATCTTGTCATTATAGGTTGAATTACATTCGATTTTAAAGATATTTTCATTTTTTTTAAGGTCCTTTTTAAAGTCACGAATTGAAAATTTTGAAAAAAAATTGTCAATAAATATTCGTTCATCCATTTTTTGACAAATTTAAAATTTTGTGTTGTTGCACTGGTAAAAAATATGATTCTTCTGGAAGCATTTTATAGTTCTTTGTAGCAACTTGTTGTGCATGTTGATCAGAACAATCTGCAGCATCACTTTCAGTCGAGAAGTTTAGAAGAAAACCTATGTATTGCTCGTTGTAGCACGTGACGTAAGCTATGGAGTTAATGAAGTCTAAGGTGCACATAAATTGATGCTTTAAATTGTACGCCAATGATTAAGCTACTAAGTTACAGTCGAGTGTTTTCTTCACAAAGATTTTTTGCGATTTTCTTGATGCAACTTTATTTTTTCAGGGCTCTTGCTGTGGCTGATTTTGATCTTCTATCTCGAAGGGCAAATTTTGTTTGAACAACTTGGCTAATTCATTATTGTTTTTTCCCACAACTTTAGCATTTTTCTTCTTAATTCCACAACTTTTAAGTGAGAGGTTGAGCTAGACATTTCCTTTTCAGAACACTTTCTTTTATTTAGGAAAAAATATTCATAATTAATTTGTATTTTCGTGCTTTCCAAAAATAGATCGTGTAATTTTTCGTCCAAAATGTAGTCTTTTTTCTTTGTTTTTCCGGACATTTTTGAGCAATCCGGATAGATGCTTGCTCTACTACATGTTTGTCAAGCCATATAAGCAAAATTAACATCGGTAAAAATATTATATAGATTTTTCATTTATTAACGTGATACATAAAAAATTATAAAATTAGTCTTAAATTCAAAAAATAATTTTTTATGAAAAGAACTCCCTTTAATTTTTTCGATTAGTAGAGACTTTATCTTATCAATATTAATTGTTACATTAAAAAATTTCGTTTTTTTATAGTGACAATTATGTATCTCATGATCAAAGTTGTTTGAGATTTTTTATTTACATGAGTATTTTCAATACTTCAATATTGGGCTTGGTTACTAATTCTAATTTTATATAAATTTATATTTTTTGGAAATGTAATTTTCCAATTTATCTTTTGTGGGCAATGCTTGTTCAATGGATTGACGTGCAACTGGGTCTAACTATCAGCATCCAGAAGGATAAGTTCTAAAAAAAAAAGGAATCCAGAAAGGTCAAGGTCAAACAATTACTGCTACTATGGAATGCACAAAGAGATGTGGTTGATGTAGGATTGAGGAGATTGACCGAGTCCTCTTCCTCGGTCCGAGCGTGGGATACGTAAGATCAAATTTTCTTTGATATAACCAGAAATAATGATGAAATTATAATAATCAAATATACTAACAAGATTATGGTATATTTTCCACACAAGAATGGCGATGACCAAAATGTGTTAATTTCCGTTTTATAATTGATTACCGGTTTGATTTAATATATACTCCATTTCCTTGCCTCCTAATTGCGTTTTCTTCGTTCCGAAATATCGAAGTCATTTTCTTTATTATGAGTGCGCCAACTACCCACTGTCCACTCCCATTAAAATACGAAATGTGACGATGACTTCTCACCAGGACAGGATATGTATATTTATTATTTTCGACAGAATTAAAATGGGCATTTTTATTCTGTCTTGTAAAATCTTAAAAACTAATCATGTTTAAAGATGAGCTCTGTTTATTTAGAGATATCAACTAAAACCATGTACTTCCGAATTAAAATATCAGAACTCGGTGACCTTGGTGTATTTAATCTTTGAAGTTTTTTGCTATGACCGTCGACCCTGTGATTTGTTATTTTTATTCGTCAGCAATTTTTATTTCTGATTCCGCCAGTTGACATATTTCCCCATTCTATTTTGTATATATATTTTTTAGGGAATATTTTGTATATATCTGGCTACCAAGTTGAAGAGCCTAGAAGGTTTATTTTTTCTTCAAAACAAAGAACAATGTAGAAAATTAAAATGCAGTTCAATAGATGAGTTGACTTACGAAATCACATCATGCCAACAAAGAAACAAACCAGTTAACTATTTTAAGTCCCTGTTGGCTTTTAGACCAATTCTCTCCACTCATGTCCTTGTCCTGATATTATTATATTAAACCTACAAGATTAAACTTCCAACCACACTCGACCAGAAAGAAATAAAAAACTTCCAACCATCACCTTCCTTGGCCAAAACACAAAACATAGAAACAACAAGAAACAAAAGAGAGAAAGCCTAGATGGATATGAAACATGTGTTTTTGGTTCTCTTCTTGTGCTTGTGTCTCAAGGAATCTCCCTGTCTTGGAGCCGACAGGATCACGGCCAAGCAGTCTTTGTCCGGAGGAACGACAATTGTCTCCGAAGCCGGGAACTTCACACTCGGTTTCTTCAAGCCAGGTAACTCTCCCAAATACTACATAGGCACTTGGTACACCAAAGTGTCCACTCGGACCGTGGTTTGGGTGGCCAACAGGGAGGTGCCGGTTTCTGATCCGACCTCCTCGGTGCTTAGAATATCCGGTGGGAATTTGGTTCTCTTCAATGGGTCGGATTATCCTGTTTGGTCAACCGGCTTGAACTCGAGTAATTCGAGTAGTTCAGTTGGAGCTGTGCTTCGTGATGATGGCAATCTTGTGTTGACTGATGGGCCTAATTCGTCCGAGCCGCTGTGGGAGAGCTTCGATCATCCGGCCGATACTTGGCTCCCCGGTGGCAAGCTTGCATTGAACAAGAAAACTGGGAGAAGCACCCTCCTAACTTCCTGGAAGAGCGAGACGGATCCGGCCCCGGGTCTCTTCTCTCTGCAGCTGGACCCGAATGGAAGCAGCCAGTACTGGATCTCCTGGAATTCGACCAAGTTTTACTGGACTAGCGGGCTCTGGGACAACCAATCAAAGATTTTCACCAATGTTCCTGAGATGAGATTGAATTATATCTACACCTTTAAGTATGTGGAAGATCAGGATGAGAACTATTTTACCTATGATCTTTACAACGATACGCTTATTTCGCGGTTCACAATGGATAAGGGTGGCCAGGTTCAGCAAACCAATTGGGTGAGTGAGAAGCAGCAGTGGTTGCTGTTTTGGTCCCAACCAAGGCAGATATGTGATGTTTACGCTTGTTGCGGGCCGTACGGGACCTGCAATGCGAACTCGCAGCCTTTCTGCCAGTGCTTGAAAGGTTTCGTCCCCAAGAAGCAGAACGACTGGGACACGGAAGTCTTCTCAGGAGGCTGCAGGAGGAGTACTACCTTGCACTGTGAGACGGGACTTCCCAACGGGAAGAACGATGGCTTTTTCGCAAACGAAAACATGAAATTGCCCGATAACAATCAGACCATGGCAGCTACAAGTCAGCGAGAATGCGAGTCGACTTGCTCGGGGAACTGCACTTGCACTGCTTATTCTTATGAAAATGGTCAGTGCTTCATCTGGTATGGGGATATCTTGAACCTGAAGCAACTTTCTCAAGGCGATCCGAATGCAAAAACTCTGTATTTGAAGCTTGCTGCTTCGGAATTGCCGAATGGTAAGAGTAACAAAGGGATCATCATCGGTTCTGTTGGGGGTGTGGCTGTGGTTTTGGTCCTCGTCGGCCTTCTCCTCTTTGTGATGCTGAGGAGAAAGAGAGGGATTCGGACAGGGAAAGCCGTGGAGGGATCCGTGATGGCTTTTGGGTACAGAGATCTGCAGAATGCAACTAAGAATTTCTCTGAGAAATTGGGGGGAGGAGGCTTCGGTTCTGTGTTCAAAGGGGTGTTGCCTGATTCTAGTGTCATAGCTGTGAAGAAGCTGGAAAGCATCAATCAAGGAGAGAAGCAGTTTAGGACGGAGGTTAGCACAATAGGCACAATCCAACATGTTAATCTCGTTCGCCTTCGCGGGTTCTGCTCTGAGGGTACCCGCAAGCTCTTGGTCTATGACTACATGTCGAATGGTTCTCTTGATGCTCATCTGTTCCAGGCTAAAAAGTCAAAGGTACTTGACTGGAAAACAAGGTACGATATTGCTTTAGGAACAGCCAGAGGATTGCATTATCTCCACGAGAAATGTAGAGACTGCATCATACATTGTGACATCAAGCCAGAAAATATCCTTTTAGATGCGAACTTTGGCCCGAAAGTGGCCGACTTCGGGCTAGCCAAACTTGTCGGGAGGGACTTCAGCAGGGTGCTGACAACCATGAGAGGAACGAGAGGCTACCTTGCGCCAGAATGGATTTCAGGAGTGGCCATCACGGCCAAGGCCGATGTGTTCAGTTACGGTATGATGCTCTTCGAGATCGTATCCGGCAGAAGGAACTCCGAGCCCTCTGCAGATGGAAGAATAAAATTCTTCCCAAAGTGGGCTGCCACTGTGTTAATCGAAGGCGGAGATTGCTCGAGCCTTTTGGACCCGAACTTGGACGGGAATGGCAATGCTGAAGAGGTGATACGAATCTGTAAAGTTGCTTGCTGGTGCATCCAAGACGATGAAACACTAAGGCCAACAATGGGTCAAGTTGTTCAGATCCTAGAAGGGGTGGTCAACGTGACTGTGCCTCCTCCTCCAAGGTCTCTCCAGGTGTTTGCTGATGATCAAGAGGAAGTTATCTTCTTCACAGAATCATCTTCGGGGCTGAGTT
>SOPF01026198.1:0-42193 GCA_012979155.1 Hypericum perforatum
GTCAGTAGATCTTATAAGATGACAACATTTTCTAATTTTCTTGTGTACCTATATTTTTGGGTCAGATCAGGTATTTATTGTTATATTTACGAGAAATAATAATTTATGATTGATTTAAAGTCAAACGTTAGTAAATTAGATCAATAAAAAAATATCCAGATGATCTTCTTCAACCTTGGTCTTCTTTCAATGTAGTAAATGTCAAATAAGAGCTGCTAATCCCCACCTAACAACTTGTGTATGCTTTCGCCTTTAATTGCTTTTCTCCTTTAATGGCCTCAAAGAGAAGAATATCCTAGTTTTATGCACCATCAAAATCCAAAGGAAAGAAGTAGATCACCAAGAATTTACAGAACAAGCGAAAACTGAACCAAAGAGAACAAGAATTGCTGCTAAAATTTGAGGCACCTGACTTGATCGTTAATTAGACAGCAAGAAACCAAATACCAACATTGACATGAAATCTTTAATTACTTCAATGGGAACCCATTTCTTGGTAGACAAACTTCTGGGTACCCATCGAAAAACCTGCTAGAGCATTCCTGATCCTGTTTCCTACTAGAACAACTTGAAACCTGTGAAGCACTAGTATTTGCAGATATGGAATGATCACCCCATGGAACAACTTGGTTCTCCTCCTCGTCGTCCTCATCCCCATCATCGTCTTCCTCGTCCTCATCATCGTCTTCGTCTTCATCTTCATCTTCATCGTCCTCGTTCACTCCACGATCGTGCTTCAAGCAGTCGGTACAAGAGGTGATAGAAGGGGTGAGCCTAGGGCCTGACCCCGTCCATGGGGTGTGAGACTTGCAGAGGTGGCAGAGGAGAGTCCTTGTGTGCTTGGCCACCAGGAAGTTGGCTCCATGGACCCTGGAATCACACTCCCAACAGAGCTTTGCTTGGTCTGATTCACAGGAGATGGTTGCTTGGGAGTTGCAGAGATCACACCTCCAGCTCATTGTGATGAATATTTTTTTGTTTCCTGCTTGGTGATGGTAGAAGGAGAAGAAGAAAAGACTTTTTGTTCTTGGGGGAAATTAGAATTTTCTATTTGAAGTTGGGTGAGAGCTGTTCTTCTCTATCTGAATATCTAATACTTGCTCCTCTTTGCAATTTATGAGAGTAGTATCAACAAATATTTGGATTAATGGATTAATGGATGATCACGTTCTTTAATTTAGTTAAGAGATTTTGATTTTGTATTTTAAAAATATAAGAGTGTTAAAATTTTGTTTGATTTTTTTTTTTCATCTTTCAAATGTCTCAAAAAATGCGAAATTAGATTATTATGATATTGATAAATATTAAAAAAAATGATTGTAGGGTCGCATGTGAATAACTAATTGCGTGAATGATAGATTTGGAATTTACAGTTATTGATTCTCATGATGAGACAACCCATCTTAAAATATCTACTTTTTAGACTGAACTAGTTTGTCGAGATGAGAGAGTTATCACAGTTATTAAATAGTTATAAAAATATAACCGTGTTAAAGATGTTCGAAAGTGAGTGTCATCATTTCTATGCTCATGTCTAATTCGTATCTAAATTATGTCAATTTTGAATTACATATACGTTCGAAGAAAAATATTAGTTTTATTTATCAACGTGTGTTTTGGTTTTATTTTTAACGATACAAGATTCGAATTCAATTATATGAAATTTCAAATCGCTAAGATCATCTAGCATTATTACAACTCTAGAAGTTGGTTTGAGGTAATAAAAAATAATGGGAGAAGATGGTGGAGGTGCATGTTGGGGCTGAACTTTATTTTTATACTAATTATCAGGTGGCTACCGTTTGCTTTTGTCAAAAGTGGGGAAATAATTTTGCAAAAAGGAAGAAGAAGATGTTCCTTGTTTGAAAAGTTCAGCATCACGTTACTCTGGATTCCCAATTAACAACGAAGTGTGTGTAAAATTAGTGACGTAATCGAGGATAGCTGAGTTTTATCACCAGGTTGAAGAAATTAAAATTTGATGTGTCAAAATCCGAAGCTATATAGCATTAAATTTTCTTTTACTTTGACTTGTTATATGGAGATGAAAGTCATTTGTTTATTCTAACTTCGGTTTAAACTGAGATTGTACATTGGGAAATTGACAATGATATTCACCCGTTGTAGTTAATAATTTATTTTCTGAACAATAATAAGAGTAGTAGAGTCCAAAATTTTATTTGTAGGGGAATGTAAGATGTTAAAGTCTCCTTTAACAAAACAGTAACTCTACCTTTACTACTTTGTTGGGTCTGTTGTTGAATTTTTTTTTAAAATAAATTTTGATATTATGAAAATGTCAAAATTTGAATTGTAAATCTCTTATATATTTATTGTGACGGTGGACTATAAATTATTTCGTCCTTTGACTATTAGTTCAATCAGGAGTGGGGAGATATTTATCATTAATCTCACTTGATAATTATGTATATATTTTAATATATATTTTTAATAAAATTAGAAATTGATTAAACTAAAAAATTAATCAACCTATAAATTAAAATCAAATTTTAAAAAAATTTAAAATTGACTCCACTAAATTTCAAATGTTTGGATAACCATCTTATTTTTTTTTCTTTTATTAGCACAATCTTTCCTTTCTTTTGAAGGTGGACCTCATCCTGTCATACTCCAACATATGCCCAAGTCACATCTGCCCTTTGCTTCAAGACCACTTATTGGAACTAAATCTATTTTGAAGTCCAGAATTTTCCAAGCAGCACATATCTTTCCGGAACAAAAGCCCAATACGTAACGAAAAGATGAGCAGGCCCACGTAACCAAGGCAAACAAGCCCATATCCCAATCCTCACTTTTCTTTCAAGTTCCTCGGGTCAATTACTCATCAATCTCTAATATTTTTCTTTCTTTTCATCATCAATAAGCTATTTGTCCCTCTTTGATAACTGATCTATAATTAGTTATTATGATACAGTCATTCCGACCACTTTAGCTGAAAATGTGCTCGGATAGTCGGATGAAAAAAAAAGGGGGGGAAAGTATCGCACATCTATACTAACCAATTTATACTACCTTTAAGGCCAACAAGAAAAAAAATAAATAATTGGAACCCAGTAAAACAAAAATATTATATCGGTAGCTCTTAAGCCACCATATCACACATCAGCCATCACAAACAAGTTCATAAAAGAAGCTTTGTCTTAAGACATACAATGACCTAGGTAATAACATAAACAATCTTCACTAAAAGAAACAGAGAAGACCCAAGAAACTCCAAGATCAGTGACTAAATACCAACTGCTTCCTACATAAACATTCTGGCTAGGAGGTGTTTCAATGTTCAACTTTCTAGTTTTTTCCTTGATAACCACGTGTTATTTTACCCAAGTTCCACATAAGTTCGAATCTTAGGCACAACATATTTTTAAACGGATCTAAAAGATAATCAGATTTTTCTATGTTTTGGTCCGATTGGTGGAATAATTTTTTTAAAAATTATTCTATTATTAATATGTTAATAATAAACTATTAAATAATAATATCCTAAAATAACAAAACATAATTTAATCACTTTTACTACAAAAAAATGCATAAAGAATTTTTTCAATAAACAAATATATTTTAGTTTGTTTAATCCGACCAATCCAACCAACTAAAATGTTGATTAGTAGAGTTGATTGTGGATCCAACTATCATATTAATTTAGCATTCAATTTTGATTTTGATTTTATTTTAGTTTTACTTTTTATAAAAAAGAATATCAAAATAGTACCCAAGAAATAAAAGTTACGAGTTTAGTGTCCACGGGGGACCTCCGAATTTTTTTTATCTCTTGGACCAAGAGCCAGGTAAATTTTTTGTCATTTTCTATGATCAAGTGACGTAAAATAATTGTTTTTAACCAAGAGAAGATTTTTTTTGTGTCACTTTTTTTTATTTTTTATTTTTTTAAAAATTAAAAAAATTCAAACAAATTTTCACAATTCAAAACATTTGCTTAAAGTTTTTTGAATTTTTTTTCAAAATTTTTACTTTGAGAATCATGCATAAAAATTGGATACAAAGTCGAACTGAGTTAAAATTTTGTACACATGATTTCTAAATAAAAATTAAAAAAAATTTAAATAATTGTTTTTGAATTTTACAATTTTTTTGAATTAAAAAAAGTGATGGAAAAAAAATCTGTCTCTTGGTAAAAAAAAATGTTTTTTTTGACGTCACTTGGTCACGAAAAGTGACGAAAAATTTATCCGTCTCTTGGTCTAAGAGAGGGGATAATTTTCTGGAGGTTCTCCATAGACACTAAATTCGTAATTTTTATTTTTTAGTTACTATTGTGGTATTTTTTATGAACATTGACCGGTAATGGAAAAAAAAATCCTCGATTTCGTCTTTGATTCGCCGCTCTATATTAGTGTGATCAAATGGCTTTTTTCTTCTTATTGATAATAGCTTTTATGCGACGTTGAAGTCTTAAACACATCAGTGGTCAACTTGCCTTGTCGTCTTTTCGGGCGGACAGAGAAACCAGCGTAGCATTTGTACGTGGGTAAGCTAAGATTCTGCTCGCTACCTTCTCTTATTGACCAAACATAAAGCAGCTTCATATATTGACTTAATTTTTTTTTGTGGAAACATATATTGACTTTATCGACCTCCGTAAAATATATTTTCTTCCCATAATAACAATCATTACATTGACCATTGTATACTATAGAAAATTTATATCAATTAGTAAAATTATTTTAACTTAATCAAAAAAATTTAGTTAGAAAAAAACCATTTCAGAGTGATCCTATTTATTAGATTAAAATTAAATTAGTAGAGTCGGTACTGAATTAATCAACTAGTGTGATATTTGCATGAAATACCCATTGCAAAAAGAGATAATAATAATCAATATGATCATACAGCAACTCAACTAATTTGACCGAAAAAATAATATATAACATGGACAGATATTAATTCCAAAACAAACCCAAAACTCCAAAAATGGCGGCCATCAACTTTCCTAGGGAAAGAAGCACTTATCCAAAGAAGAAATTATGGAAAAGAAGAAACTCTCACTTGATGGTGATCATTTGCAGCTACTTGGTTTTCTCCAACTTGTGTGGTGCCACAGACGTGATCACATCAACCCAGTTCATCCAGGACCCAGGAAGCTTGGTCTCCCATGGGAGCACCTTCAAGCTCGGATTCTTCAGCCCCTCGGGTTCGAATTCGACAAGTCGTTACTTGGGGATATGGTTCAACAACATCAGGGTCATTACCCCTGCTTGGGTGGCCAACAGGGATAACCCTCTCAATGGCTCATCCGGGGTCCTGACAATTTCCACCGATGGGAACTTGGTTGTTCTTGATGAAAAGGGAGGAACGGTCGTTTGGTCGTCGAACTTGACGGGTGTTCAAGGCGCAAACCGAAGCGCGAAGCTTACAGATGATGGGGACCTGGTATTGCAGGACGTGGAGAGCGGGAAGAGTGTGTGGGAGAGTGCTCAGAATTTGGCAGATACCCTTTTGCAGAGCATGAGGCTTAGTTCGAATCCGGATAATGGGAAGAGGGTGGAGCTGAGTTCATGGAGAAGTGATTCTGATCCATCCATTGGAAGCTTCACTTGTGGTATTGATCTTGAAGGAATTCCTGAAGGGTTCATTTGGAAGGATGGTGTCCCGTACTGGCGATCCGGCCCGTGGGTCGGACAGATCTTCGTCGGGATTTCTATGATGAATACTACATATCTTGATGGATACAATCTGGCCAAGGACAAGGACGGGAGCTACTCGTTGTCCTTGTCGAACGCGAACAAGTCGACTCTGCGCAACCTCGTACTGGACTGGAACGGGCAGCTGAGGGAGAGAATGTGGAATGGGGGGAAGGCGGAGTGGGAAGATGACTGGAGGTCGTATACCAGCGAGTGCGATGTGTTCGGAAAGTGCGGGGAGTTCGGGTTCTGCAACCCTCAGGATAGTCCAATCTGCAGCTGCCTTCCAGGGTTTGAGCCAAGGAATCAGCAAGAGTGGAACAGTGGAAATTGGTCCAGTGGTTGTGTTAGGAGGAAGCAATTACAGTGTGAGAGAGAAAGCAAAAATGGCAGTAAACAAGATGGATTTCTGAGGCTACATGAGGTGAAAGTTCCATACTTAGCTCAGTGGATATATTCTCTTGACGACGCGTCTTCGTGCAGAGACAACTGCCTGAATTATTGTTCTTGCTCGGCCTATAGCTTCTACCCGGGCTTTGGTTGTATGCGGTGGTCTTCGAATTTGGTCGACATACAACAGTTCAGACCTCAAACCGGAGGAACCGATCTATACCTCCGGTTGGCATTTTCCGAACTCGGCCAAAGTGAGGACATGAAGGTGGTTATAATTATCCTACCAGTTGTTCTTGGAGCAATTGTCCTTACTTCATGTGCATTCTTCTTGTGGAAATGGAGGGCTAGTCATCGAGGTACGAAGATCTTTATCGATAACTTGTTTTGGGGTTTTTAAGTACACCATATGAATAGTAGGAAGGAACAATGACACCAAGCTTGTTGACAGAATGTTATTCAGAGATGAAGAAAAGGAATGAACCTGATGATCTTGAAGGAAATGTATCCAGCCAAATGGACATCCAGGAACTTCCGGTGTTCGATATACGAAAGCTGGTTTCTGCAACCGACAACTTCCATCCGTCCAACAAGCTCGGAGAAGGTGGTTTTGGTCCAGTTTACAAGGTCATTTCTCCAATCCGAAATGCAGTGACTATTCTAACATTAGATGGCTAGCTAACTAACTTTCTTCTTCAGGGAATATTATCAGATGGAAGTGAAATAGCAGTGAAAAGACTCTCGAGGTCGTCGGGGCAAGGACTCGAAGAATTCATGAACGAGGTCATGTTGATCTCCAAGTTGCAGCACAGAAACCTCGTGAGGCTACTCGGTTGCTGTGTCGAAGGCGAGACGATGTTGGTCTATGAGTACATGCCAAACAAGAGCTTGGATGGTTATCTCTTCGGTGATCCTAAAAAAGCAGAACCTCTAGATTGGCCTACTCGCTTCAAGATCATCGAAGGAATCTGTCGAGGTCTTCTGTACCTTCACAGGGATTCAAGGCTGCGAATAATTCACAGAGATCTGAAGCCGAGTAACATCCTGTTGGACCAGGAGCTCAATCCAAAGATCTCAGACTTTGGAATGGCTCGCATTTTTGGAGGCAACGAAGATCAGGCCAACACTCGAAGAGTAGCAGGAACCTAGTAAGTGCTTCTGCAGTTCTGCCTTTTCTCCATCAGATCAAACATCGTCATCCTCTCCTTAACTATCCCACAATTTTGCAGCGGCTACATGTCCCCCGAGTATGTGATCAGGGGGCAATTCTCCGAGAAATCCGATGTCTTCAGCCTCGGTGTCATAGTACTAGAGATTGTCAGTGGTAGAAGAAACACAAGCTTCCGCGACAACGATCAGGCACTGAGCTTATTAGGATATGTATGTCTAGTTCATTTTATCTTCATCACTAATGCAGAAGTTGTACACATAACCAGAACTAACAACTAACGTTGTCGGATTTAAGGCATGGAAGCTGTGGACTGAAGACAACATTTCGGCTCTTATACATCCCGTGGCGTCTCATCCTCAGATCAGCAACGAAGTTCGCCGGTGCATACACGTCGGGCTATTGTGTGTGCAAGATCTTGCCAGGGACAGACCAGTTGCATCTACTGTCATGTCCATGCTAAGTAGTGAGATCCAGAACCTTCCAAGTCCTAAGCAGCCGGCATTTACAGAAAGTCTGATCAGGTTGGTTCCAGAACCGTTGCAGCCAGACCAAGCGGGATCTTCTGGAAATAGGGTGACTATTACATCTATTGAGGGTCGTTAGATTGGGTATGAATATTTA
The DNA here is from genome assembly GCA_012979155.1 of Hypericum perforatum. Lineage (NCBI taxonomy): Eukaryota > Viridiplantae > Streptophyta > Magnoliopsida > Malpighiales > Hypericaceae > Hypericum > Hypericum perforatum. The sequence goes on from SOPF01026198.1 coordinate 7,846, forward strand.
TTAGCACTTAGCGAAATGACGATGCCAACACGTCCCATCAGAACTAAAATTAGCTAGAGCTTAAAATTTTAACTTCGACAATGTGTCATAACAAGGATCATTCGAATATTAATGAATTACGAAATCTAATATGCTTTGATGCCATGTTATAACTCTATATTCATAAGCAATAAATTAATAAAATTTCAATTCACAAGCTCTTGGAACTATTAATATGATATTTTCAACGAATAGCAACATCTACTTGTGAACCAAACATAAGCTGTCATAAAATGTAACAACATAGTCCTAGAAATGTTCTCCACGAAAAGTCTGAATTTTTTGGTCCCGGAAATAATCAATTTCCTCTAGGGGCAAATTGGTGATACTTCGCTGCAATTGAAATATGACGCGTTGACCAAGCTGTAATGGCAAAATTGCTAATTTCAGGTAAAAATAAAGAACAACTAATTGAGAGTAAAGATTGGTGCTACGGCGGCACTTCTAGATGAAAAAGACAAAAAGAAAAATAATTGAAGTACGAATCTCACCTAAATTGTAAAATGCGATTATATTAATAAGAAATTTAACTCGTTTAATTGTCTTCTACAAGTTTTTTAATTAAATACAAACGTTTTCATTAAGATGTTTAGTTAAATATAAATATTTTAAACTCTTAAAGAGTACTACAATTTTATTTCTAAAAATTTCAAGGACCTCAATTGACATAATTCATTTTTGAGAAAATTACTCTCGGACCTCTAGGGTTTGAGAAAATTTGTGTTTTAGCCCCCGTATTATTTTTTATTAGCATTCGACCCTTCCAGTTTGCAAAAAGTGTATATTTTGTCCCCTATCGTCGGAATCGGACGATTTCTCCGGCAAAAGTGGACCTGAGATTACCAAACTGCCCTTTCTTTTTTAAAAAATAAATTTGCCTTCCATTTGTACAAAAAATCCCCGCCAATAAACTCCCTCATAAACCCCCTTCTCTCTACCCCTTCTCTCCACCCCGAACCCCTCTTCCTCTTCCCCGTAACCCACCCCGAACCCTTCTTCCTCGTACATCTCTCACCCCCACATTCCTCTCTTTTCCCAAAATACTGACCTTGAAGCTACCGTCGCTCAGAAATCTGCAAACCTGTAGTTTAAAAAACCCTAATTCCCTCGAAATTGGAATGTGTTCGTCGAGACTCTTGTGGAAGAAGCTGGAACATAATGGAAGGGAAGACGTTCACGCTGGAGTTCGTGTTCAACGAGGAGTCAATATGCTATGACAAGGTACCACCGAATCATTATAGTTTCTTGCATTTGGTGAACGATGCCACTAAGGCTTTTGGGTTGAGTAGTTCTGCGTATGAGTATAGACTGGATATTGGTATGGATATATCAAGTGATAAAGAAGTTGAGTTCATGTTCAAGTACTATGAAAATGATGATGTTATTCAAATTTATAGAGTCAGATGAAGCAGAACCAACTCTGGTTTGGGACAAAGTGACTCGTATTGTTAGAAGTGTTTGTTGGGAAGAGGATGCAGAGGCTCGTCCTCAATTTGAACAGGAGGTTTAACTTGAATGAGAAGTGCATTTTCATGAGAGTGTTTGTGTGCTTGTATGCTTCAAGGGCTGGATTTATCCACAGTTGTAGGCCATTCCTAGGCATAGACGGATGCTATTTGAAAGGACTCTTTGGAGGAGTTTTGTTGGTTGCAGTAGGATTGGATGCTAACAATGGAATTGTTCCCATTGCTTAGGCCATAGTGGACAAGGAAAATGGACAAAATTAGAAGTGGTTTATTAAACTTCTGTACGATGCTGTTGGAGATCATGCTAGTGGGAAAGCTTTGACCATTATGTCTGATGGATAAAAGGTATTAAGTTAATGGAATATATTCATGTTTATATGATTTTCTATTGTTATTAACTAACTTCTGTTTTACTTGTTCATCACATGGTCTAGGTGATCAAATTGAAACCTTATTCCCTAATGCTAGGCACTGAAGGTGTGCGAACACATTTCTGCTAACTTCTGTCAAGCCTTTAGAGATGATGATGTAGAGAGCTATTTTTGGGAGTTAGCATATGCCACAACAAGATCTGACTTCCATAGGACATTAACTATGATGAAGTTACAAAAGTTTCCGGCTAGAAGGTTTGGTAAGGAAATGGTGACACCTGCTTCATGGATTGAGAATATTCTATATGAAAAGTGGTCTAGACATGGGTTCGATGACTATGTGCAATGCATGGACAACACAAACAACCTGGTTGAATCATTCAATAGCTGGATTCTGAAGCATAGAGACTTACCAGTTATGGATCTGCTCGAGAAACTGAGGCGAAAGCTGATGAGGAGGCAACCCAAAAAGTTTACGTTGGCTGAGAAATGTAAGTCAAAAATTATTCCCCGTGTCTTGAAAGAGCTTAGGAAGGTGAGTACTGAGTGTAGGAGGTGTAAGATCATACCTGTTATGAATGGAGAGTTTGAAATCCACGATAGATCTGTGAAATTTGAGGTTAAGATAAGTAGTAGGAAGTGCAGTTATAATATGTGGCAACTCAGTAGAGTTCCTTGTCTTCATGCTGATGCAAGTTTGGCATACTTGAAGAAAGATATTGAAGACTATGTTGATCCCTATTTCATGGTGGATATGTGGAAGAAAGCTTACCAGTTCACCATCCACCCGTTTCCAGACATTGTCCTTTCACCAGTCGATGGAAAGGACTGCTATTACCCTCCTATCTTGACAAGGCGTGCTGGAAGACCAAGGGTAAATAGGAAAAGGCAAGAAGGAGAAGGAGAAGCATATCTCAGATCTAACACTGTGAAGTGTGCAGAATGCGGCAAGCTGGGCCATAACAAAAGGACTTGTGAAGGCGCACCAACCAAGAAAAAAGGCAAGAGACCTATGGTAAGTTTTTGTCACTATGCACTACTTTATGTTAGTTTCAATATTTTAAGTTCAACTTGGTCCTTTTTTATACAGCAAAAAGGAAAGCAACAAAGCAAGAAAGGTGGATCATCAAGTGGCAGTTTGGGACCACAAGTCCTTGAAGTTGCTCGGGTTCCACTTTACAGCTCATTGTACCCAAATGTTGATGAAATGAATTGGTCTGATGACATGGCATCTTAGACTGATGGAGCTTCCATTAGCAGACCTACATCTCAGACTGATAGACTTCCACCAGTAGACTTGTAGTCAGTTTAAGGAGGAGTACAAGATTGCGAAGCGGACCTGCAGTAGAGGCTTCACCAAAATCCACTTAGAATCTGTTCTTGCAAGCTGAAGATTTCCGTTCTTGCAAGCTGAAGATTTCCGTTTCTTTTGAAGTTGATGTATGATCAAACTTACTTAGATGAAGTTTATAATATTTTGAAGTTGATCTATGATATCAAACTTAGAAGATTCCTTTTGTTTTCAACTGGAAACATGATCAATCTTTGTCTGTTTTAAAGTGGAGACATGAACTTAATGATATCGATTTTAAGTTGCTTTCTATTGGCATTTTGAAGTGCAGACTACACAAAGCACTTGATTTGGTTGGAACACAGCGAAAGAACATAGCAAAAGAATCTTCATTCATTCATAAGTTGCAGATTACAATATCTATTCAACATAATTCTACTTCAACTGAAAAAATACAACAATGTTACATATTATCAAAAGTACAACAAGATTCTTGACTCAAACTATTGAATGTTGAACATCAGCAGCAATCTGAACTTGGTTTTTCACAAGCTCTTTCACCACCTTCAACTCTTCAACAATTTGCCCACAATCCGCATACATCTTCGAACAAACACCATCAGTAAGCAGCTTCTCTCGTGGCTCACACCATCCAATCCAGCGACAATCATTATTATTGTTCACACAACTATAATACAAGCGACCCTTGTTCTTTTCGCTCTCAGAAATTTTCACCACAGCCCGATTCCCACACCTGCAATTAACATTCTTGTATCTCAGTTCATCAGCAAAACAATATGACACATTCGACGAAGACATGGCTCTGAGCTTCCTCAAAACCAAGGCCAATGCACCTAGAGTTTGTAGCAATTTTAACTAAGTACTTTAGGGTTCAAGGTTCGAATTCGTATGAAAAAAAAGGAAGGCGTGTCGGGAATTAGGGTTGCCACTCGATTTCTGGAAACATAGTGCAAGGATTCGGGCTACAAGGAAGAGGGGTTCGGAGAGAGTTACGGGAAAGAGGGGTCCGGGGAGGGTTACGGGGAAGAGGAAGAAGAAGGATATAAGAAGAATGAGATAAGGGTTCAGGTAGGAAATAGAATCTGGGGGGGGCATTTTTGTAAAAATGTGCTCCGAATTTATTTTTTTAAAAAAGAAAGGGCAATTTGGTAATCTCAGGTCCACTTTTGCCGGAGAAATCGTCCGATTCCGACGATAGGGTGCAAAATATACACTTTTTGCAAACTGGAAAGGTCGAATGCTAATAAAAAATAATACGGGGGCTAAAACACAAATTTCCTCAAAGCCGAGGGACCTGAGGGTAATTTTCCTTTATTTTTTTTGATTACTTAACAGTATATCCAAATATTAAGAAATTTGATTCAGTTGAACAAATTTACAGCTTTAAGTTGAAAAATATATAATTATGAGAGTCATGCTTAAGTGGCACCCGATAAAAGCAATAAACCAGATCTTATTATGTTTCTCGAGTGGAACGGTCAGACCGGGTCAACCGTCGGATCGAGCTTTTAATTCCAGCTTTTACAATAGGGAAAATTACATGTGTTGGCTGGTGTTTTGTAAATATCTGTGATACGTCGCGGTTCTTTTCCCCCGACCAACGAATTTCTAATCCCCAATTCTACAAACCCTAATTTTCCCCCTTAGTCTCCAATCTACTGAATGTTTAACCTTTGAGGATCCAATTAACTGGAGGCAAGTTAGAATGAGCGTGAGAGAGAAAATGCGCGACTTACCTGGCCATATTGGGACAGGCTGTGCCGGAGCTAGACGGAGAAGCGTGGACGGCGGTAGTCTGCGGTGGCGCGGGCCAAATCGGCCGGTAGACCAAGAGAGAGCGCCACCGACCGGTGGGGGGGTTTAGAGCCGGGTTTCTTCGTGTGGAAGTTTGCGCCGGCGGCTGCTTGCGAGGGTTTCGTTATTTTCAATTTTGGGGAAAATTTGAGGAATTTCGGTTGAAATATGTGTTGTCCTATTTTCTCAGTAAACCGGTTCAATTGACCATACGAACCACTCGGTCCAACCAGTTTTTTGGCAGTTCGTACACTTCGGGTTTTACATGAATTAATGATCTCGATTCTACTGCATTTTTTAATATCATGATTAAGTTTGTCTAATATTTTCGGATTTTATTTTTAGCTACTAGTATTTTTTGATATTCGTGAAATCCGTATCAAAATTTTAGTTAGATGATTGTTCATTGAATATCCATCTCCACTAATAAAGAAACTAAGCAGTTGTGATAGGACTGGAGAAGGTAGCTGCCTGGAATTGACTAATAAAAGTCAAAATCCTTAATGAGAAAAGCCATCTCTTTCTAGTGGCCAGCAGGTACATAGATTATTATTATTCCTCAGCCGACGTGTTTCACACCAGAAATAAAACCAACCACACCCAATTATACATTTATTTCTATTGCAAGCAGCCTCACCTTGAACCCCTAAAAAACACACAGTATAAGACAATTTGGTTCTTGTCCTAATGTGCTAATTTCCATTGTAATAAGATGATAAGGAGCTTAGCAGCTTGCTTGGTGCTGATGTGGATGTGCTCTTTTCACTGTGATGCCTTGGAGAAAATCACAGTAACCCAGTTTGTTAAAGATCCTGAGGTTTTAGTGTCCAATGGGAGCTCCTTCAAGCTTGGATTCTTCAGCCCCGTTAATTCGACCAGCCGATATGTCGGGATATGGTACAATGGAACCTATGCAGCCACTCCGGAATGGGTGGCTAACCGAGAGGCTCCACTCAACGACTCGTCGGGGGTGTTGAAGGTGCTGGAGGACGGGAACCTCGCTGTTCTGAACGGGAAGAACGAGGTGTTGTGGTCATCGAATTTGACAGACGGGGCTTACAATTCGAGCGCGACTCTGACCAATGACGGGAACCTCGTGTTGAGGGACAATGCCAATGGAAATATCCTGTGGGAGAGTTTTCAGGAACCTTGTGATACGCTCCTGAGGACGATGAAGGTTAGTACCAATCAGGCAACGGGTCAGAAGTACATTCTGACGTCATGGAAGAGCGCGTCTGATCCGTCTGTAGGAAGGTTCTCTGCTGGTATAAATCCGATTGGTCTTCCGGAGATCTTGATTTGGAAGGATGGTCTACCGTACTGGCGCAGCGCTCCATGGGTTGGTCAGGTCTTTGTTGGGATTCCTGACATGGAATCTGTTTACATTGATGGATACAATATTGCTCGCGACGCTGATGGAAGTTACTCGTTGAGCTTTTCTTATGCTCATGATACTCAGAAACATAACCTTGTTCTTGATCCCGGAGGGCAACTGAGGGAAAGATACTGGGATTCCGACAAGGAAAGCTGGGAAGATGATTGGTATGCTGTGAAAGGCCCGTGCGATTTGTACGGCTACTGCGGGAAATTCGGGTTCTGTGATAATCAGAGTATGCCAATCTGCAGGTGCCTTGATGGTTTTGAGCCGAGTAATTCACAGGAATGGAATGCCAGAAACTGGTCCAATGGTTGTGTCAGGAGGACACCGATGCAGTGCGAGCGATCTCAAAATGGTAGTGAACTCGGAAAAGGAGATGGCTTCGTAAAGTTGCAGACGGTGAAAGTTCCGTACCTTGCTCAGTGGTCGTCTGCTGTTGAGAAAGACTGCAGAACCAATTGCTTAAACAATTGTTCTTGCATCGCGTACTCTTATTATTCGGGTTTTGGTTGTATGTCGTGGACAGACCAATTGATCGACATCGAGAAATTCGCAAGCGGAGGGGCTGATCTCTATGTTCGCGTGGCATATTCGGAACTTGGTAATCTTTCTACCAATTCTGATTCAATTGCTTAGCTTGTCTTCCCTTTTTTTGATTTACTCGCTGGCCTTTATCTACAGGTAAAAAGAGAAATAAGAAGGTTATCATAAGCCTTGCCATTATTCTCGGAACGATCGCCTTTGGTATCTTGTTGTTCTTTGCCTGGAAGTATTCGGCCAGACACCGAGGTAACTAACTATATCATCACCACTTGTCTAGATATAAGCAACGGAAATGTGATGTTTGATGTATGATGGTTCTTGAATTTGAATCAGAAGTGAAAAACAGGACGAGAAATGAAACCCGTTTCGGTGCAAGAAATGAAACACATTCTGCTGCAAGCAATATGAGCCCTGTGAAATTTCAGGAAACAACAATGTTCAATATGAACACACTGGTACTTGCAACAGAAAACTTTGACCAATCCAATAAACTCGGAGAAGGCGGTTTTGGTCCGGTCTTCAAGGTTTCCCTTCTACTCTGATTACGAAGTTCTATAGACTAAATACATTGATTGGTTTAGCTTAGCTAACATTCTGAAGTGAATCTCCAGGGAACATTGTCAGATGGAAATGAGATAGCTGTTAAAAGACTCTCAAAATCATCTGGCCAGGGACTTGAAGAATTTATGAATGAGGTCAAGGTGATCTCTAAGCTGCAGCACCGGAACCTCGTGAAACTACTCGGTTGTTGTGTTGAGGGCGACGAGAAGATATTGGTTTACGAGTACATGCCAAACAAAAGCTTGGACGCATATCTTTTCGGTTAGATCTATTTCTTCTTTTTAAGTCGATCTAGTTGGACCTGTATGTTCTTATTGCTATGTTTCAACTTCTGCAGATGAACATAAACGGAAACTGTTGGATTGGGGCAAGCGATTCAGCATCATCGAAGGAATCTGTCGAGGTCTTCTTTACCTTCACAGGGATTCCAGGCTGCGGATCATTCACAGAGATCTAAAGCCGAGTAACATCTTGTTGGACCAAGAACTCAACCCAAAGATATCAGATTTCGGAATGGCTAGGATTTTCAGGGGCAACGAAGATGAAGCCAACACCCGAAGGGTAGTGGGAACCTAGTAAGTAACACTCTTTTCTCGAGTACTCGAAATACAAACTCAATGTTCTGATCAAGCTCACCAATATACATTGTCCTGTTCACAACACGCAGCGGCTACATGTCTCCTGAGTATGCAATCAGAGGACAATTCTCAGAGAAATCCGATGTTTTCAGTCTAGGCATCATACTTCTAGAGATAGTGAGTGGCAAAAGGATAACAAGCTACGAGAAGAATGGAGAGCCCCTGAGCTTATTAGAATCCGTAAGTCCGCCTCTTCGTTCGCACGTAAAACCAATGGTTTAACCTCTATCTCTGACAAGTTCTTACACATTTCCTATTGATGCAGGCCTGGAACTCGTGGAGCAAGGGCGACGCTTCGGCCTTCATCGATCCCGTAGCATCCGATCCTCTGTTCAAAGAACAAGCTGTTCTTTGCATACATGTCGGCCTTTTGTGTGTGCAAGATATTCCCAATGACCGGCCGGCTGTTTCTACCGTTATGGCAATGTTGAATGGACAAATCTCGGATGTTCCAAGTCCTAAGAGACCAGGAATTGCAGAAAGTATGATCCGGTTCGAACCCGACAATGTCCCATCAAGCCAGGACCTTTCTTCTGCTAACCGTCTCACCATCACAGATTTTGAAGGACGGTAAATATGGACTCAGCACATTAGCTCCCTTTCATTGTACAGATAGTTTACAGTATCAAGTTTGTGTATTCAGAGCATGATATTTAGATATTTTTGTTCCAACATTCAAATTTGATCGTTTGAACTGTCTTGATCATACATACAGTAATAACTATTAGTGAGATAAATTCATTTAAGGATGGCAGAAATACCCATACCCTGCGGGTCGGACCCTACTTTTACCCCGTGAGTTAAGGGTCTGTTGACTTTGACTGGGTCTAGGGTAGGGTATGGGTATGGGTATGAGTCTATATTTAAGGTAGGGTCGAGGGTAGGGTATTAATCTATGAATTTTTACTCTACCCTTACCCTTTTACCCTAATTTAGACCTTACTCCTAACTAGACCCTAACTAAATAATAATTAAACTTTAATTAGACTTATTATTATTTTTTATTTATAAAATATTATATATTTCTTAAATATTTTGAAATATAATCTACGAAACTGACTTTTTAAATTATTTTTAGTGATCTATAAGATATTTCTTAATAAATTTTAATATATTCATTATGATTTAGTTAAATTTTATACTAAAAAATATATTGTATTTAATTCGAGAGTCGGACCCTGTAAGACCCTATAGACCCTACGGACCCTAAGGGTAAGGGTATGAATCTAGTAATAAAAAATCTGAAGGTCTAGGGTAGGGTATGGGTCTGACTTTTTAAACTAAGGTATGGGTAGGGTCGTACTAATACCCTACCCGACCCTACCCATCGCCATCCCTAAATTCATTACCATCGACCAAAATTTAATTTCAACTATGTCTGTTAACTTGATTGCACCAAATGGACACCGCAAAAGTCATTTTGAGATCGGGCTAAGGGTATTTTCGAAAGAAAAAAAAAACTTTAGCATCAAATTTAAGAAACTGAAATATTAATGGTTACTATACTATACTCATTTATATGTTAAGAAATAATAAGATTTTCCACATCTTTCGTGCCCAAGCTTATCTATTCGGACCATTTGGATGGAATCAGTTGGGGTGGAATACAAAGTACGAAGAATCCCACAAGGATGGATACTTAAATGAGCCTTTTCTCCCTAACTTCTCCAATAACACTTGAAGTTTGCCTTTTGTTAATTATCACATACTTTTCTACTTATGATGTACTTGTTTATTTATATATTTTTTTTGCAATTAATTATTAGTTTTAACATGATACAAAAATTAGTTAATCGTATTTTTTCCATACCGTTCTTTACACTTGTACTAATTGTTATTTTCATACGATTCTTGTAACGTCCCACGATTTGACCGACTGGCTCCACTGTACTAACACGGGTCTTTTCAGCGTGCTTTGTCCTCACTCGCACGCACCCTGGAAAACTTCCCAGGAGGTCACCCATCATAATCCTACCCTCGGCCAAACGCGTTTAACCTTGGAGCTCTTTCAAGATGTGTGCCCAAAAAGAAGGTACACCTTGTTGATATGGATAATAACAATCAAATTACTTAAGCCTTTCACACAATTCATATACGGGGTATCACATTCACCCGTTCTTAAATACGCGACGTCCTCGTCGCGTCAGACACACACAGTCCTAGAATTCCTTGCTTGTAGGTGCATTCGATCCCTGATTCACACCATACAAACCGAAGTTGCTCTGATACCAAATATAACGCCCCGTAATTTGATCGACTGACTCCACCGTATCAACACGAGTCTTTTCAGCAAACTTTGTCCTCACTCGCACGCACCCTAGGAAAACTTCCTAGGAGGTCACCCATCCCATTCCTATCCTCGGCCAAACGCGTTTAACCTCGAAGTTCTTTCAGGATGTGTGACCGAAAAAAAAGTGCACCTTGTTTTATATGGATAATAACAATCAAATCACTTAAGCATTTCACACAATTCATATATGGGGTATCACATTTGAAGTTCTTCCTTTGGGCATATCTGCTAAATTTGGAACGATACAGAGAAGATTAGCATGGCCCCTTTGCAAGGATGACACGCACAAATCGAGAAATGGTCCAAATCCTCCTGGGAAGTTTCCCAGGGTACGTGCGAGTGAGGACAAAGCACGCTGAAAAGACCCGTGTTGGTACAGTGGAGATAGTCGGTCAAATCACTGGGCGTTACATTTGGTATCAGAGCGACATCGGCTTGTTCAGCGTGATTTGGGGATCGAATGTACCTACAAGCGAGGGATTCTGAGATTGTGTGTATCTGGCGCGATGAGGACGTCGCGTATTTAAGGAGGGGTGAATGCGATACTCCGTATATGAATTGTGTGAAATGCTTAAGTGATGTGATTGTTATTATCCATATAAAACAATGTGCACCTTCTTTTCGGTCACACATCTTGAAAGAACTTCAAGGTTAAACGCGTTTGGTTGAGGATAGGATTAGGATGAGTGACCTCCTGGGAAGTTTTTCTAGAGTGCATGCGAGTGAGGACAAAGCACGCTGAAAAGACACGTATTGATACAGTGGAGCCAATCGGTCAAATTACGGGGCGTTACAATTCTGTTTGATCGCTCGCTTATTATAGAAGATTCTCATATTTTATCCGTAGATTTATTCACCATAATTTTGGCAGCAAGATGGGGACAAACTAAAAGAGTATGCAGAGCAATCCACTAATTCATACCCAGTATGAGAAAACAAGCCCACTAGAACTCGTCATTGTGTCTCACATAATCCAATTAAATTTCGATGCGACCTGCCTCGGGATTATAAGGAAAGCAAGCATATTAAACGAATATAGCAAAGTATTAGATAGTTAATCCACTCCCGCAACTCCGGACGATGACTTCGAGACTATCCTTCAAGTAGCGTTTGTCGCCAGGGAACCAGAGCCAACAGAAACAACAGATAGACAAGAGTATAGAACCATAATAGTGCCAATATTACTACTGAACACGCATCCATTTTGGTGTACTTCCGATGAGATTTGTGGCAGCAATTCACCAAAAATCGACCAGCTTTATTATATATTTCTATAAACGTAAATGTTTAAATGAATCTGTGATAATGATTACTTACAACAATACAATTCGTTGCAATCAATATAAAATACTTCCAACAAAAATCAGACCAATAAGTTCAGTTGAGAAATAGAGTCACTCTTTTAGTCAATGTTTGATTGATTCTGAACTCGAAACATTGCTCAAGTCACTTAGTCACTTGGATTACCTCTGTTCATAGTATTAGTTTTGCGCAAGAGACGAAGATTGCAAAATGAAAGACAACTATCAAAGTGTAGAATATAATATACGCTTACTGATTTTGTTAAAATTTGGACCGTATATAATATCGTGGTGATCTTGTTATATATCAGATAGTATCTGTTAAGTGTATTATTTTAATAGACTTGTATCTTGTTCTTTTAGTATTGTAATTATCTAAATCTAGTTTTTTCGGATTATTTTGAGGAATAATTAAAATTTTAATTATAAAAAAATCCACTTACATTGCGTTCATACTTATATCTCAAGATCAGTATATAAAAAATAACAGTTAATATGTATCATAAAGTTTCATATATATATAAAAATAATGACATCTCAATATCTTCACAAAACCAGTTAATTTGCTCCACATTTTTGCAACGTTAATATTCGGCAATACTTCTACAATGGGAAAGGAAAGAAAGAAGAAGCAATAAGTCATTGTTTTAGACGTACAAAGCCAAGCAACTGTTAACCAAGTATTAAATTATACCAAATCCATTTTTTCGGGAACAACATAAATTCCGTCGACAAATTATGTCTTTCACTGTCTGAAATTCCTAGGTTGTCTCTGCTGTTTCCTCTGCCATCCCTATATTATTGCCAATCTTTGTGAATCAAGAAAACAATTTTGTAAAAAAAAATAAAAAGATGAACATAATTTGCATCAATCCAGCAACCATTTTTCTCCTTTTGCTCATCCATGTCCTCTTCTTAGCTCCACTTAACCAAGCAGCTGCGAACAACACAATCTCAAGAGACCAACCATTAAAGGATGGTGATTTCTTGGTGTCTGAAGATGGCATATTCGAACTTGGATTTTTTAGCCTGGGAAGCTCCACGTCCCGCTACGTCGGGATCAAGTACCACAACCTGCAGGATCCTGCAGCTATCTGGGTGGCTAACAGAGTTGCACCAGTTCCTGACAGGAATGGAGTTATCGAGATTGACCAAGATGGGAACTTGGTGATAACTGATGGCGTAAATACGACATTCTGGACGAGCAATTCATCGGCATCTATCCCGTCTGGAAGCAACGTGGTGGCTACACTTGACAAAACAGGAAACCTAGTGCTGTCAAGTAATGAAACTGATGGTAACCAGCAGATATATTGGCAAAGTTTCAATTTCCCAACCGACACGTTCTTGCCGAACATGGAGGTTCCTATCAACGGAGAGATCCATGCTTTCACGTCGTGGGCGAGCGCGACGGATCCTTCGCCAGGTAGCTATTCAACAGGGCTCGATGCTCGGGGGTCCCCGCAGATTGTGATTTGGAAAGGCACGACGAGGTTATGGAGGAGTGGCCACTGGAACAACCGGTATTTTATCGGCATGCCTACGATGGCAGAGGCAACAAATTATCAATTCGGATTCAAGATCCTCTATGATGGAGAAAAGAAGCCCTTCATCACGTATAATCCATTGAACCAGGGTGATTTGATGAGGTTCTTGATAAGTTATGATGGAGTGGAGCAGCAGATGAAGTGGAATATAAGTCATTGGTCTCTCATGAACAAAGAGCCTGCCGATGATTGCGATCGCTATAACCACTGCGGGAATTTCGGTGTCTGCAATCAAGGTCTACAATCTTCTAAGTGCAGATGTCCGAAAGGGTTCAAGGTTAAGAATCCGGAGCAGTGGAGCAGAGGCAACACTTCTGCCGGATGCGAACGATCGTCCCCTTTGAAATGCCAGCCAAACAATGGTGGATCGGACGGATTTAAAGGGATCGACCGAGCCAAGCTGCCAGACTTTGCAGATCTAGTGAATCCGAAGCCTCAGCTCGACTGTAGTAAAACCTGCTTAAATAACTGTTCGTGCAATGCTTACGCAAATGCCGAAGGGATTGGATGCCTGGTATGGTATGGAGACTTGATAGATATTCAGCAATTCAATAAAGATATCGTTGTGCCAGGGAACAATTGGAACACGTTGTACCTTCGCGTTCCTGCTTCCGAGTTAGGTAAAGAATAAATATTTGTTGGTAAAGCTTTGCAAGTAACGAGTTTAGAGATTCATTTCTTCATCTTATGGATATTGCAGAGACAGGATTATCACCAGCTGCAACAACATCCCTCATAGCAGCCGGTGTGGCCCTCCTTATAGCTGCAATTTGGTTACTCTGGAGTCTCCGAAGGAAATGCAAAGGTGAGAAGATCGAGTCAGTTTGCTAGACCTTCTGTTTCGAGTCCTCGGACCGCTGTCATTTATAATGTTTCACTCGCTGCAGCTCGACGCCGAGCGGCTTTAGCCTCAAGGTCAAAGAAGAGTGAAAGGTCATTCTCAGAACTAAGCAGGACCACAGATTACTCAGCTGATGTCTCTGGGAGGCGATCGGACTTTCTCACTGAGGGAGGCTCGGTTGGTGGTCAAGAGTTAACAATGTTCAACTTCGCGACTGTTGCAGCAGCTACTAACAACTTTTCTGCAGAGAACGTGCTCGGTCAGGGAGGATTTGGTCCTGTCTACAAGGTGAGAGAATTTTTATGATGTACCATTTTTTGAGACGAGCATAATCTTACACGAAGCTTTCTGCGGATTTTTCCAGGGAAAGTTTCCAGGACAGGAAATAGCTGTGAAGAGATTGTCTAAAGTATCAGGCCAAGGCTTGGAGGAATTCAAGAATGAAGTCGTTCTCATCGCGAGATTGCAGCACCGGAATCTGGTTAAATTGCTCGGCTGCTGCATCGATGGGGAAGAGAAACTGCTGCTCTACGAGTACATGCCAAATAAGAGCTTGGACAGCGTTCTTTTTGGTGAGTGAGCGAGTTCTTTTCAAGCTTGTAATTCAAGTTATGATTATTCCAACTGATTATTTTCGATCTTGCGAGAAAATCTGCAGACCCTCTTAAACAAGCTGTGTTGGATTGGAGTAAGCGGTTCGCGATCATCCAAGGGATCGCCAGAGGAATGGTGTATCTTCATCGAGATTCCCGACTGCGGATCATACACAGAGACCTCAAGGCTAGCAATATCTTGCTGGACGACAAAATGAATCCGAAGATCTCAGATTTTGGTATGGCCAGAATATTCGGTGGGAACCAAGACCAGGACAACACAAACCGAGTAGTTGGCACATTGTAAGAATTTTCTTAAACTCCAGTCTGGTCAGTTAACAAGATTTCAAAAAACAAGAAACCTTACGCTTTACATTACAATGCAGCGGGTATATGTCACCGGAATACGCAATGGAAGGCCTGATTTCTGTAAAATCGGACGTATACAGCTTCGGCGTGCTGCTACTCGAGATCGTAAGCGGCCGAAAGAACACGAGCTTCCGCACATCCGATTACGTCAATCTTATATCTTATGTAAGTACAACATCTGGCTAGAAACAACAGAAGTACTCAATCCACTTTTCCCTTGTCCTAACCTTCCCATCCATTGGTCTTATCATTTCAGACATGGGACCTCTGGAATGAAGACAAGATGATGGACATCGTCGACCCCACGATCCGTGCGTCGTGCATAGAAAACGAGGTGCTCCGGTGCATACAAGTGGCGATGCTGTGCGTGCAAGACTACGCGCCGCATAGGCCGTCAATGGACACGGTGGTGATCATGATCGAGATGGAGAATCAAGTCCTTCCGTTGCCTAGGCAACCCACATTCACTTCGATGAGGTCGTTTACGGACACGGAGACCTTCACGGGTGGCCAAGAGACTGTTTCTTCTAATAACTTGACAGTAACCGTGGTCTCTGGGAGATGATTTAGATAGTGTTCTGTTCTTTCGTGTGTCGTTTGATGTTGTTAAAGTTGTTGATATTGTTTTCTCAGTTGAACAAATTCTTTATATTTTGTAGATTGGCGTATCTAAAGAATTGCTGTATAGTGTGCTCTTTTTTGTTCATTATGGGGCACTGCATTGTATGTGCATTACTTGGCTTACGTTGAATAAACTTTTACTTTTGAGGTCGAAATCGTTAGATTTTTTATATCGAATAAAAAATCTTAGATGAATGTTTGGTATTAATTTTATTTTTCCAACGTGCCATGACGCAAGACACGCATGAGCAAATACACCGATTTCATATGATTACTTGTCATAGTGTATCTATATTCTATATAAAATTTTCATAATTAGGATGAATTTCAAATTTATATAAACAAATCCACTACATTTGTAATAATCTCAAGTTCACAAAATTAGGTGGGTTTGAGGAGTGTAATGAATATATTTTGATTTAAATATGAGAATTTTAACGAGAAATATTATTGTGACCGACAGAAAAAAAAAAACAAAAAAGGAAAATTAACAAAAGAGGATTACTTATTGGTGCGAGACTTGATTGGTGTGCTTGGGGTGATACAAATCCATTTTCTTGCTCAGTTTCTCCATCCTCTTTGATTTTTGAAGATTTGAGTTGATTGTTTAGCCCTTTTTTTAGTGGGAATATGGAGGGGAGGGGATTTAAAAGTCCGAAGGACCGAAACAGTCCCATGTATGTATTGAACCGGCCCAATAGAATTTGAAAAATGTCGAAATCTTCTCGGATGTAATACTTCTGTTTAAAACTCAAGATTTTGATTCCAGTTCCTATTACTTTTGTGTTTCCAGGCTCTAAGGATTAAAATCTAGATTTTCCTTCTAAAAAAATTTTGTTTTAGTGAGAATTGAGAGTGATCGAGTACACTACAATTTAATTACTTTTAAGCCAACAAAAGTTTAGATAAATGAAGTTGTTATAATATAACTAGTTATTAATTATTAATTTTAAATATTAAATAATTATTCAAAAAAATTACCATGTTTTAAATAGGAATGATATCGCAAATAAATAATTTCTTTAGTATTTAACCTTGCTTGTGCATTATTTAGTTACAGCTCTACTAATTGAGCTGAGAGCTCGAGAAGATTAGAAGCCAAAGAATCTCTTTAAATATGAACAACAATCAATTACGTTTATTTAAGTTCACTTCAAAGGAAGCTTCGACTACTCAGCAACGTCCACGGACGGGAATTCTCCTTAATAAAAGCATGTAACAAGAAATAGTTCGGTGAACTTCCCATATTGACACGTAATAAATAAAATATTGATATACGAAGTCAAATATAAATTGGTAATTTTCTAAATATGAAAACATATTTTTCTATCTCTGAATTACTAAATGGTGGTCCGATGTAACCATATTTGCAATTATTATCTCATGTCAATATCATAGTAATATTTCTGGTGCCGCATTCAGGACGGGAGGGGGGAAAATATGGAAGAGAGAAAAAGTGGGGAGGGAAGTCGGGAACCCACCAAGGAAGGGAAAAGCGCATGAAACTTGGAGTGCAAAATCGTCGCTTACTCGAAAAGATAAGGGGCCTTCTAACTATTTATTATTTAAATGCTTTTAATTTAATGGATTTATTATAAAACTATTTTATTTAATTGATAAAATAGATTGTTCCATAACGTACAAATCATTTATTTTAACATAACTATGCAAATATTTTAACATAAATTTGCAAATTATTTTAATGTAATCTCATAAACTATTATAACAGAACTACACAAACAATTTTAACAAAATAATATAAATAACTTTAACATACTTGTACAAACTATTTCAACAATTTAGTACAAACTATTTTAATATAATCGAATAAAGTATTTTATCATATGCGGGCAAACAATTTTAACATAATAGTACAAATCATTTCAACATAGCCATGCAAACTATTTTAATATAACTGAATAAACTATTTTAACTAAATTGTATAATAATTTGATCTATTTAATTCAATGAATATCCATATTTTATATAGTGTACTGATAAATTTAATACATAGATTGTTGTTTTCTTGCCAAAATATTATAATGAACGTAATCATTATTTACCATGAGCAAGAAAAATGTTATGTATTCTTGAAAGATTTTTTTCCTACACGTCAAAGGTTGTTACGTCGGATACACGTCAAAGGTTGTTATATCGAATTAGTCTGTCCGTATAATGGTTTGGTATGTCTCTTACAATTCATTTATTAGTTTGATATAATAAATTTATTAAATTGATACAATGAATTGCATTGTTTGATTCAATGAATTGATCACATTGATATAACATGTTTTTTCTATTTGATTTAATAGATAGATCAGATTGATATGGTGTATTGCTCTATTTTTATTATTCCTACCAAAATATTCCATGGGCATAATAATAGGTTGTCATGAGTGTGAAAAATGTCATTATTTCTTATAAAGAGATTTTTTCTTTAAATTCAAAATTTAACATATCCAATGGTTTAATTTATTTATTTTAATATATTATTTTATTTTATACAATGAATTGATCAATTTGATACAATAAATTATTTTATTTTTTCTGCCAAAAATTACACAGCCATAACCATTGTTTGTGGGTTGTATTTTTTGAGTGAATTTTCATAAACTATAAAAATTTCTACAATGAATTAATTTATTAGACATTAATTGTTGGGTAAATTACATCTGGCCCCCTCTACTTTACACAAATTATACGATTTTCCCCCTTTTGCCGGAACCAGAGCAAATCTCCAGCGAGGAGCCATGGGAAATGACTAAAATACCCTTATATTAAAAAAACAAAAACTAAAAAACCAATCTCCGGTGAGGAGAGAGAGATGGAGAGAGAGGAATTTATTTTTTAGTTTTGTTTTATTTTTTAGTATAAGGGCATTTTAGTCATTTACCGTGCCTCCTCGCCAGAGATTTGCTCCGGTTCTAGCAAGAGGGGGAAATCGTATAATTTGTCCAAACTAAGAAGAATTTTTAATGAGTTTGCGAAATATAAGGGGGAAATCGTCTATTTGTTTAAAGAATAGGGGGATAGATGTAATTTACCCTTAATTGTTCAATTTGATATAATAAATTTATCAACTTGATAGAACGAATTACAAGTAGGTAATTTGTTAATTGGTGTTTTGTTGATTGATTAGAGTTGTTATTAGAGTTTTATTGATTGATGTGATAATTTGATTTTTTAGTGAAATGGTTAATTAGGTTAGATTACGCGAAATGAGATAATTTAATTATTAATTTGGTAAAGAAAATGGTTAATTTTGGTTGTTATTTTGGGATATAATTTGGTTGTTAATTTGGTGGTTAATTGGTTGTTAATTATGGTTAATTATCTTCTTAATTTTGATAATTTGGTTATGGAAAATAGTTAAGTATATTGTTAAATTGGTTAATTTGGTTAATCAAAATTGTTAATTTAATTAATTAGGTAATGCGATTTAGTGAAAAACTTAATTAGGTTTTGTGATTTAATATAGTAAAATGATTTGTGTTGTGTTGTTAACTAAGTTTGTTATAGCGAATTTGTTTAATTCCTAACCAGGTGATGTATTTGTGTAATTATTTTTTTATGTAGTTAATTAGGTATTAATGTGTGTTATTAGTTAATTTTATTTGTCATTGAATTCTTTTGTTTCGCAGACATGTCGTCACACAAGACGCAGATATTTTGGGCGATGGAGGTCCTGTTGATCGGTGGTTATTGAAGCTGCAAGAAGTCCATCGGTCACAGTCGATATGGAATGCAGAGAGATCAGGCAAGCGGTGACAATTTTGATGTGGATGTGGTCCTGAAGATCTATCGATGCAGATGGAAGCAGAGACCGGCGGAAAACAGGGCATTTATTGGGTACATGCAAGCAGCAGGTTTTTGGGACATCTGCGCATCGGTCACATTGCGATTGAACCAGTCATTATTACTGCTTTGGTGGAGCAGTGGCGACCAGAGACACATACGTTCCACATGCCGGGGGGAGAGTTGACCATCATACTTCACGACGTCGCTATATTGTATGGACTCCTGATCGATGGCATGCCACTAACTGAGCAGTAGTCACCGCGAGATTGGCCGGAGATGTGTGTTCAGTGCTTTGGTCAGAACCCAAAGTTGATGGCAAGTTGTACGATGGGGAATGCCATTCTTCTCTGATGGTTTGAGGATTCTTACGACCCTATATATCTTTTCAATGATGTTGCTGATGAAACAGTACGTCAGTTTGTCCGAGCCAACATAATGTGCCTTATTGGTTGTATTTTATTTCTGGAGACTACCGAGATGAGGGTGAGTTCTTGCTGGTTGCCTATGCTATTGAATGTTGATTCAATAGGCGAATACAGTTGGGGCAGTGCAGGGCCACCGATCGTATTGTATTTGAAATCTCCGGTGATCTTGCGCTACTTTATATGTGGGCCTGCTGAGAGGATTGTCCCACTTAGGGTTGTCTTTAAAAACCCCGTAGACCAAGATTTGGTCAGGCTTTGGGCATCAGGTAATAATAAATTCTTCACTAGATACTTGTAATATATTGTTGTTTTTTGTGCTAGTCATGATTAATACGTAAATGTGTTTATTACAGGTGGGCTGGAACGATAAACTAACGCATCTCGAAGAAGATTTTAAGCATAACGGTGTATCGACGCACGTTAGATGAGCTGCAAGACAAAGACGTAAGCAATAAAACCTCCTCCTCCTCAGTGCACATATATATATATGCAGTGTTTAATTTAATTTAATTAATGTTATTTGTATTTAACATTGTAGATGGTTTGGCTGTCGTATAATGATGACATTATTGCAAAATTACCGGCCGTATGTCATCGAGATTGGTGTCTGTGGCTAGTGAGAGCACCATTGATTTCCTTCTACACCGTGGAGTGGCATTACCTTGATCGGGTGTTACGGCAGTTTGGGTTTGTTCAGGGTATCTCGCACCCGCCTGAGCTAGATGAAGGGACACATAGTACAGCAAAGGGTGGGCAAGGACAAGCTGGCATAAAATGGGACGATGTTTTCCCAGTCCATGTTAGGATTTGGAAGGACATGAGACATATTTATGTGTGCCCTATAGGACAGCCGACAGAGCGCTTGTACCTCCATTACCATGATGATTATATGGATTGGTATATGCTACATACTAGGCACTTCGTTAGTCGTGCTACGATGGTTTACAAAAATGTGAGTGCAACGATTATGTGTCTATTTAAATTATCGTAATTATTTTCTTTCATGTGCGATGGTTCAATGTAATGGTCTATACCGGGTTGTCTATGGTAAATTTCCCATTGAACCACAGTTCTAGGGTTACTTGCTTGACATGTTGCAAACCATTGCAGTAGCAAAGTGTAAGATTCTTCCCAACCTCCCCAGAATAGCTTGAACGCCTTATCTCTTGCCCACCAAGTCTTTGCATACGTAGGCATATAATTCAAACGACCATGCAACTCATGCCTCAAGGACTTGATAGAAATATTTGGTTCGTCTACTACTCTTATTGTAAGCATATGTGCTATGTACTCTGATGATAGTTGTCGATGATCTGGGTTATCCCGAATTCGACCACATGTATGGGGGTGGTTGTGTTTCACAATTTTTCAATGATTGAACAGTTCATATCTTCCATCTTGTGATACACGTATCTTCCACTAACACTGATCCTTGACTTTTTTCTTATATTCCACGGAAAAAGTAGTCAGCCTAGATTCCTTAACGACGTACTTTCAGCCCTCTGCCATAGCATAAGCCTTTATATTCCGTATAGCTTTGTTTTTAGTTTTCCACATGCTGCCTTCCTTCAAAAGCCCATAACAACTGCTAGCATACTCTTCATAACCTCATTGATTAGCATATACTGTCAGGTTTGCATTTGTATCATGCACAGGAACAGGAAGTTGTGCATACCAAGGGTGATTATTCTATCTGGTCCAGTTGAAATCCTCCTTCTTCACTTTCCTCGTCGTTCTCTTCTTCTTCCTCACTTGGTTCTTCTTCTACCTCCTCTTCTTCTTCTTCATTTTTTGACTCCAAGTTATTGGTTGCAAATGGAGTACTTGAGTCTAAGCCCACGTCAGTTTCTTTGTCCGATTGTCATTCTTGTACAGGATTTGGGTCATATTCCTCCCATGTGTTCTTCTCCACAATTAGATCTAGCAAAATTTCCCTTGCCTCTACCCCGTATATGTCTACCATGATTTGCACCATAGTCGCAACATCTTCCTCGTCTTCGACTATAATCAGTCGAAACTTGCCGGATGCTACGGGACATCTGAATATCAAAGACTTCATTTCTTCGTTAGCAGCAAATGGGACCTTTTCAACCACTTTTCGCCTTAACCTCTCATACGTTAACATATCTTCGTAAAATTTCAACCTGACTTCACATCCTCCTTCGTACTCAAAACCGGTGAGCCTATTTTTCTTAATTGCCCCATCATACTTCATGCTAATTCGCACAGTTCGGCGAGACATTTTACTACATAAACATTATTTAAAAAATATTCACACAAATCACATAAAATATCAATTCCTAAGTAATTCAATCGCACTATTTCGACCAATGATCAAAAACTATAAGTCTAAATTACAAAATAACATTTTTTCCGCAAATTAACTTAAAAAAATAACCACGATTCTTAATCAATTTTCGAGTTTCAAAGTTCAACATTATTCATAATTAATAACAACAATTCAATAAATCAAAACTAACAACAACCAATATTAATCAATTATCAAGTTTCACTATTCATCATTATCGTTAATTAACTACACTAATCTTTCCTAATTCACGGAATTAATAATGACAGATGAACAAATCAAAACTAACACAACAACTATTATTAATCAATTATCAAGTTTCAACAATCACCATTAACGATAATTAACTACACTAACACATAATTAATAACCACAGTTCAAAAATTCATAATCAAACTATAACGGATTACAATACTTACCTACTTAAATCTTGAATCTGTGCACAAAACGCTCTTCAAACCTCGGATTTTTCTAATTTTTGGGAGGAAATTTTGGTTTACAACTGCCTATTGTCTCGTTCGCTGCTGGATTCTTATAGACCAATAGACGGGTAAAAAACCCGTCTATTGGCAGATAAGAAAATCTCAGACCACCTTCGTCACCGTAATTGGATATTCTGTTTGGATGACCAATAGATGGAAAATTTTCCCCGTCTACCGAGCTGATAGACAGATTTTTTACACGTCTATACTTATAGACGATTTTTATACCCGTTTATCTGTAGATGTATTAAAAATCCATCTATCCATATAGACGGGTAAAAAACCCGTCTATCGGCTCGGTAGATGGGAAAAATTCTCGACGAACACCATTTTCATAATATTTCACCTGGGGCACTAAAATGATAATTTGGTGTGAATAGTAACACCAAATAAAAAAAAATCCAAATCACACCAGCACTAAATGATTACAAACAAAATCAAAAATCTCAAACTAACCAATTAATCAACAATCACCAAGAATGGAATAAAATATGTAAAATTACAAATGTACCCCTGTTCAATATTGGCCATCAAATTAAAGATGAACTTGATCCAACGTACTTCACTAATAGAATTATCATATATTGTTTTGTGCATACGGGACCATATCAACCCCCCGCATATTTCTCCCTACTTTTCTCCTCATGCCCGTCTTGCAGTTAATAAACAAATCCTTATATTGGAAAATTTGGTCTGGGCCTGGGGTTTGGATCTGGTGCAGGATATTGAAAAGAGTACTGTACGGTACTGGGTCTCATGCCCAAAAAAGAAACCCTCCTTTTCTTCTCTCCCTTCCCCCTCTTTTTTTCTCTTTTTTTGTTAGAGGCTTAGAGCTGTCACCACCACCCCCTCATCCATTAATGCTTTATCTCCCATTTCTCACCCTCTATTTTTTTCTCTCGCTTAAAATAAATAAAAAAGAAGTAAAAATAGAAAATCCAAATTTGGTGCTTTTTTGGTCATATCTAAAATGAATGGAATATTTTTCGGAGAGATTTAACATGTGTTCACCTAGTTAGGATTTTCGATTCGAACTAAGGGGGTTTGTTGGATGATGGTAGTTAAGAAGGGATCAGATGTTGAGGCACCAGAAATTGGACGGTATCCGGCGACGGTAAGGCAGTTTCACAGAGAGGAAGCGAAGCCGGTAGAAGAACGGTTGTTTCAAAAAGATGTTGTTCTTGATTTTGATGGTTTGTTATTTTGTTTTTCGATGGTTTACTGTGTTTGCGTTCAATGGTTTGATGTTGTGTAATCCAATGGTTTATGTAACAATTTTTTTTAATTAAGATTTAACCTTCGAATCACTACATACAAACCATCGAACCACTGAATACAAATCATCGAATCACTGCATATAAATCATAGAACCACTGCATACAAACCATCGAATCACTGCATACAAACCATCGAATCAGTGCATACAAACTATCGAATCACAATATATAAACCATCGAATCATAATATACAAACTATTGAATTGGACATGCCAAACCTTCGAATCACTACATACAAACCATCGAATCATTGTATACAAACTATCAAATCACAATATACAAACCATCGAATTACTGCATACAAACTATCGAATCACAATATATAAACCATCAAATTATAATATACAAACCATTGAATCGGACATACCAAACCATTGAATCAGACATTTTATACCATCGAATCATGCACCCATACCATCGAATCAGACATACATACAAACTATTGAATCGCTACATATCAACCATCGAATCACATTGACAGACCATCGAATCTGCGTGTACAGTATCGTACTAGACACGTGGGTCCTGCACCAAATCTGAACCTCTGGGCCTAGCACTTTCAAAGGAACAGACAAATATGACTAAAACACAGTAAAAATCATTGAAATAGGGAAGTCATCCCACAACTGAGTTTGTCCAAATTATAAGGGATCCAATTCACTTTTTGAACTAACATTATAACATATGGCAAATATAGAAGATCATTAAAATTTTACTTTATAAAATAGGATCCAACTACGCAAATAAAAAAAGTTTGTCAAAATAAAATCTCACACAACCACCCCTCCTTTTTACTCTTTTCTTCGACTCTTTTCTTCCATCTCTCTTTTCCTATCAAAAAAAAACCAAATGTACTCATAAAATCAAAGACAGTCAATAACCAACATCAATCCCAATTGCCAAACCTCCATCTCTTGAAACACTTTTATCACATAACAAGAAAAAGCCCTTAAAAATGATCAAATTACACAAATCAACAAACTTCTCCAAAAAAAGTTGCCCACTCCTCCTATTCTTTAATTTGCTCTGTTTCTTCTCCAAGCTTTCCTTCTCCCTAACAGACACACTCACGTCTTCCCAATTTCTCACCAACGACCAGACCCTCGTCTCGAATGATGAATCCTTCGAAATGGGATTCTTCTCCCCGGAAGGAAGCTCGGGGAGTAGATGGTACTTGGGGGTATGGTACAAGCAAATCTCCGAACAAACTGTCGTTTGGGTGGCCAACCGAGACACCCCACTTACAAACTCCTCCGGAAAAATTCAGATATCCACTGAACCGACTTCTTCTATTGTCCTCTTCAATCAGACCAACAACCTCGTCTGGTCATCATCGAACCAGACAAAAAGCTCTGTTGTTCCCATCACCGACCCTCTAGTGATCCAACTTCTCGACACCGGGAACATGGTCCTGAGGCGGGAAAACGACGATCAAGGGGACAACTACATATGGCAGAGCTTTGATCACCCGACCGACACGCTCCTCCCGGGGATGAAGCTCGGGTGGGACCTGGGGTCGGGTCTGGATAGGAACTTAACGAGCTGGACGAGCCAGACGGATCCATCTCCGGGCGGGTACTGCTTCGACTTGGACTTTCGCGGGTTCCCGGAGGTGTTCCTGACCGAAAATCGGGTCAGGAAGTACCGCAGCGGGGCCTGGAACGGGATCACGTTTAGTGGGGCAGCGGAGACGAAGCAGATCTCTTACATGAGCTTCAGCTTCGTGGCCAATCAGGACGAGGTGTACTATTCTTTTCATATCTCCAACACCTCCATCTATTCCAGGTTCGGACTTTTTTTAACCCGCTAGTAAAATTAATTTTTAAATTAATTAAGAGTTCGAGTTTTAAAATGGACTATTTTTTTAGGCTGACTGTGACTTGGTCGGGGGTCCTCCAGAGGTACGCATGGGTTCCGGACAGCCAGGTGTGGACCTCATTTTGGTACTTTCCCAGGGACCAATGCGACAAATACCTGGCATGCGGGCCCTACACAGTGTGTGACACCAATGCGTCTCCCGTCTGCACCTGTCCGAGAGGGTTCCAGCCCAAAAATCCGCAGGCCTGGAGCCTGCGGGATGGCTCGGACGGGTGCGTGAGGAAGACACAATTGGGATGCAGTACCGACAAGTTCCTACACTTGACGAACGTGAAGGTGCCGGAGAGCACAACGTCGTGGGTGGATCGAGGGATGGGAGATGTTCGGGAATGTGAGGCGCGGTGTCTCGGTAATTGTTCTTGCACTGCCTACGCGTATGCAAATATTAGCGAGAGAGACACTGGATGCGTGCTTTGGTTCGATGAACTTTTGGACATGAGGCTCTATCCTGGAGCTGGACAGGATCTTTTTGTCAGGTTGGCGGCTTCTGATGCAGGTACATATATATTCCTATTAAAAAATTTAGTTCATGTATTATACAAAGATGAGTAAATTTATGGTAATTCGAATAAGAAAAATGGTAAATTAGAACAATCATAACTTCACCAAGAGCATTACTAAGTTCGTAGAACATAATTAGGTTCCATAACTAATACATTAAAAGGAAATGTATTGTAGCTCGTGGATTTAATCAGCCTAATTTGTTTTAAAGTGACCAACGATTATTTGATTAGATCAGTTTTGTGCTTTAAGACAAGTTCTTAGGATGTCATGACAAAGTCAACTTTAATTACTAGACACATATAGTTTTATGATTATTCTTAATTGATCATGACTTTTATTTTATTCTAATGTTCAAAAATTATAAGATGACCATATTAGTCTACCGCGTGTCAAGGAAAAAAACGCAATTATCACACAAGACACCAAATTAGTTCCATTTGGAGGAAGAAAAGTATTAGAGGAGACTGCGGTCACTGAAATCATTTTTTTTGGCAGAATAAAGTCAATTCTCCACATTCAAGTTAAAGTCAACCCAGGATAATTGCTTTTGTTCATGTTAAAAAGCAGTTAATATTGTTTAGATCCGGTTACTACTATCGAATGAGGCGTGTAGAACAGTAGAAGTAGAACCACTATTTTTTTTTTTGTTAAATTTCTGAATTAAAATTGAGCACTTGAGGCGATTTTTCGAGTGGTGTATACCTGTGGTTGGATGCACTTGCTAAGTTAGCCCGCTGCCTCGGTGGGCTCCACATTTCCGAAACAAACACAGACAACGTAGAAAGTCATAACCAACTTCTCAGCATCATCTTGATATCTGGTTTCTATGCAAAATTTCAAGATTATCAAGATAAATGGGATCTTCCATATATTTTTAAAATTTCAACATCTATTATTCAACATAATTTTTTTATTTAATTCTCTCATTTTTTTTATTTAAATTCAAAATGAATTATTCAATTCATTAAATATTTGGATATAAAGTGATTTAAGAAAAAGTTAAAGTAAAAATTTCTGCGAAGATTATCGCCGGATTACCATGGCCAGGATTTTGGCCCGGTGGTCATTTACTGTTGGATGAATTAGCCAAGGTTTCACTACGAATTGAATTGAATTGAATTGAATTTTAACTTTAATTCGTCGAATTTGAATTAACAAAATTACGATTCATATTCAATTCTTCCAAGAATGAATTCGAATACGCATGATAAAATTTTGAATTTGAATTAAATTCAACTGAATTTAAATTATTTTAATTTTTAAAAAATATTTAATTTTTTGTGGAAAAAATAATTAAAAAATCGTGCTTGCACTCAAAATTAAGTTGCTTATATATCTTTTGTTTCAAAGGAATCAAGCCCATGTATTTTTTTTACCTTTATAGAGGTATTTAAAATATTTTTTGACCTAAACGAGAATTAAAGAATTGATGAATTTTTGGTTTAGAATTTTAATGTTCCAAACAGCCCATTTGAATGTTTTTTGGTAATGTTCCAAATGACATTTTTTTTTTGAAATTAAAGACTTAAAGTATTTCTTTAATGTTCCAAACGACAACTTTTTTGGTAATCCAAAAATTCTATTTTGGAATTTGTGTTCTAAACGACAAACGACCCACTTCTTTTTTATTATAAATTGGAAAAATGACGTTGGCAACTACTTCTTTTCTTCTATTTTTGAATTTTTTTTCATCTTTTTATATATGTAATTCGATGAATTGACGAATTATGATTTTATCTATCGATATTCAATCTATCTTTAGACAAATTCGAATCCAAATTAGGATTCATTTGAACCGATTCGAATTTGAATTGAATTTTTGGCGAACTGAATCGAATCGAATTCGAATTCAATTCAGTTCATGGTCATCTCTAAATTACCCAATGAAAGGCCCAAGTCTAACAAATTTGATCAACATTAAGGATTTATTATTTTTCTTTTTGAATTTTGTGCATACTCAAACACCATAAACTTTATTTAAAGAATCCAAATTATGCTATTTATTTAGATAATATTTGAATTTGATATTTCATTATATAAATTTGAGTATATTATATTACATGGAACGATTATTATCGATGATTTTCTGCGATTTTATTTTAGTACTATTAAACCTAAGTTTAGAATGTTCTTTTATGAAAGAAAAATTAAAAAAGAAAAGTCCACATAAATATCATGTGGTTTCACGTTTTCACAATGGAGTAGCGTGTGATTTGATATTGGTAATTTGATCCATTGGTTTGTAAAAAAATTATTGAGTAAGTTCAAGACAGCTGTCCGCTCTAAGCACATGTCATCAATATCGGCGAGGCTGCTAAACTCTAACCCTATCCAGCCTATCACCCGAAGTCAAAACTCTAGATTCTCCTTCATTGACAAATAACTAGCGAGTGTCTTCACAATCTTCATGTCTGTAACATACTGCTGCTGCAGTTTAGCTGCCATGATAGGCGGCTTCTTCTTTGGCCCGTTCGAGGATGCAGAGCTTGTGAACGCCAGGACAGTCGGCTTCTTCTTCCGGGGAGTGTGACTGCTAATTACAGTGAGACCTCATTAACTTTCGAGTTATCGAATGCAAGCAGAACTTTATTTTAATTTCCTCCCCTGCTATTTTTCTAATCTTTTCCGTGCCTTTCCGAATCAAGTCCAGACCTTGTTTCCCAGAAGATACAATGTCCGTAACCCTTCTTAATCATCTTTTAACGTTCTTATCATATCCGACCACCAAGTAGCAAACACAAAGATCAATTTAGCTTATGTCCTGTGTTCCACGCTTATAAAAACAATAACTGTTGAAGATAGTGATCAATCTCCAGCTCAATTGTCATCATCTTACCTTCAATTGAAGTCCAATCAAGCTCGATTGAAGTAGCTGTAGCTGGATTTAGTAGTTTCCTTTTGTTACCTTTTCAATTCAAGCATATGTTACCTGAATGGTTAGAATTAGAGTTCGATTAGGACTCATTAGCTTTTCCGATTTCAATTAGGATTGTTTTTCTTTGTAGGAGTAGGAATTGGAGATCGATTATGAATCTCTCCTCCCTTGTAAATCCTTGTCTATATAAGGATGCAAGCTGATGAATAAAATTGAGTTTTTTCGTTTCTCAATTGATTCAATTATTAGCTCAATTATGTTAGGATTGCATCGATTGCGTGAGAGTGAGTTCAATCGAGGTTCAATCAGAAGAATTGAGAGTAATTAGTGTTTCAATTGTATCAAATTGGTATCAGAGCTGAATTCTTAGAGGATCTGTGCGAGTTTTTCGAAGAACACGATGTCAGACTTCTCCTTCTCTGCGATGACACCACCAGTTTTTTATGGAGAAAACTACCAAGTTTGGTCTATCAGGATGCAGTCGTATCTTGAAGCCTATGATTTGTGGGATGCTGTGGTAGCGGATTACATTGTGGCTCCTCTACCAGACAATTCTACGATGGCACAGCTCAAGCACCATTCTGAGAGAAAGCAGAGGAAATCGAAGGCAAAGGCAACTCTGTTCAGTGCTG
Organism: Hypericum perforatum; assembly: GCA_012979155.1. Classification (NCBI taxonomy): domain Eukaryota; kingdom Viridiplantae; phylum Streptophyta; class Magnoliopsida; order Malpighiales; family Hypericaceae; genus Hypericum; species Hypericum perforatum. The sequence continues at coordinate 37,689 of SOPF01026198.1, forward strand.
TGTCAAGCTCGATCTTTACTAGAATCATGACCTTTACATCAGCTAAGGAGATCTGGGATTTTCTTAAAACTGAATATGAAGGAGATAAGAAGATCAAAGCAATGAATGTGCTGAATTTGGCCAGAGAATTTGAGATGCAAAGGATGAAGGAATCAGGAACTATCAAAGAGTATTCTGATAGACTTCTTGCCATTGTAAATCAAGTGAGATTGTATGGAACAGACTTCCCTGACTCAAGGATCATTCATAGGATTCTGGTCATAATTCCAGAAAGGTTTGAATCGACAATCTCTTCCCTAGAGAACTCTAAAGATCTATCAACCATAACTATGGCTGAGCTGCTAAGTGCCCTACAAGCTCAAGAGCAAAGAAGACTTATGAGGATGGAAGGTGCTGTTGAAGGAGCTTTGCAAGCTAAGATGCAATCGATCAATCTCAATAAGGGAAAGAAGAAGAGTGGGAAGAAATCTGTTGAAAGTAGAAGTGATGATGCTGATAGAGCTGATAAACCAGTTTATCCTCCATGTCAACACTGCTCGAGGACAACTCACTTTGCTCAAAAATGTTGGAGAAGACCTGATATTAAGTGTAACAGATGTAATAAGATGGGCCATATTACAAAAATCTGCAAAACGAAGGTGCAATTGCAAGACAAAGCTAATGTAGCAGAGCAAGATGAAGATCAGTTATTTGTAGTCACCTGTTTTGCTCTATAGCTGAAACTCAACTTTGGCACAAGAGACTTGGACATGTCAATCATGCATCCTTGCTGCAATTAAAGAAGAAAGATTTGGCAACTGGTCTTCCCTCTTTTGAAGAATCTATGTCAAGCTGCAGTGCTTGCCAATTTAGGAAGCAAATCAGATTGCTTTTTCCTCATGCAGCAAGTAGAGCAACAACCAAGCTGCAATTGATCTACTCTGACATTGGTGGACCACTACCAGAAGAATCATTAAAAGGAAATTATTATTATGTTCTCTTTATTGATGATTACAGCAGGATGTGTTGGATTTACTTTCTTAAATTCAAGTCAGATGTAGCTGAAGTCTTCTGAAAGTTTAAAGCTTGGATTGAGAATCAAAGCAATTGCAAGATTCAAGTCATCAGAACTGATAATAGGAAGGAATACACATCCTCCAGGTTTGACCAGTTCTGTGCTGAAGCAGGAATCGAGCATCAACTCACAACACCTTACACTCCACAGCAAAATGGAGTTAGTGAAAGAAAGAATAGGACTGTGTTGGAGATGGTTCGTTGTATGCTTCATGATCAAAGTTTGCCAAAGAAGTTTTGGGCTGTGGCTGCTAATACAGCAGTGTTTTTGTTGAATAGACTTCCAACCAAAGCACTTGAAGACAAGACTCCATTTGAAGCTTGGTTTGGCTATAAGCCATCTCTTCAGAACCTGAAGGTGTTTGGAAGTGTTTGCTACATTTATGTACCTAATATGAAGAGAGATAAGCTAGACAAGAAGGCTGAAGCTAGAATCTCTGTTGGATATAGCTTGATCTCTAAAGCTTATAGAATCTATCAACCTGAATCTGAGAAGATCATAATAAGCAGAGATGTCAAGTTTGTTGAAGATCAAAGATAGAACTGGAATGAATCTGAAGCAGAGCAAGTTCCTGAAGCTGAGGATGATCAATCTGATGATCAACCTGTAAGAGGAACTCGACTTTTATCTGAGATTTATGACAGATGCAATATTGCTGTACTAGAGCCTGCTGGTTTCTATGATGCAAAGAAGGATCCAAAGTGGATTGCAGCAATGCAAGAGGAGCTTAGAATGATTGAAGAAAATCAGACATGGGAGCTGGTTTCAAGACCAAGTCATAGAAAGGTGATTGGTGTGAAGTGGGTTTATAAAACGAAACTAAATGCTGATGGCTCCATCAATAAGCATAAAGCTAGATTGGTTGTGAAAGGATATGCACATGTGTATGGTGTTGATTTTGCAAAAACATTTGCACCTGTTGCTAGACTTGACACAATCAGATTTCTCTTGGCCTTGGCAGCTCAGAAAGGATGGCAAGTGTCTCAGCTAGATGTAAAGTCAGCATTCTTGAATGGTTACTTGCAGGAGGAGATTTATGTTGATCAACCTGAAGGGTTCTCAGTTCCAGGAGGAGAAGCTAAAGTCTACCTACTGAAGAAGGCCTTATATGGTTTGAAACAAGCTCCAAGGGCATGACACTCAAGAATTGATGATCACCTAACAAGCCTTAGTTTTGCAAGAAGTCCAAGTGAGCCAACTCTGTATGTCAAGCTACAAGATTCTAACATTCTCATTGTCTCAGTCTATGTAGATGATCTATTAGTCACTGGAAGCAAAGAGGAATTAATTGATCAATTTAAGGAGGAGATGCTACAAGTCTTTCAAATGACTGATCTCGGGTTGATGAACTTCTTTCTTGGTATGGAGGTCAAGTAGGATCATCAAGTCATCTTTATCTGTCAAAAGAAGTATGCTAAAAAGATTCTGAAGAAGTTCAACATGGAGAATTGCAAAGAAATAAGCACTCCTATGAACCAGAAGGAGAAGCTTCACAAAGAAGATGGAGCAGAAAGAGCTGAAGAAAAAGTATACAGGAGCATTGTTGGTTGTCTGATGTATCTAACAGCAACAAAGCCTGACATTCTTCAAGCTGTGAGTGTATTATCAAGGTTTCTTCATGATCCAAGTGAAGAACACTTGAAGGCAGCTAAGAGAGTGCTGAGATATGTGAAAGGGACTCTTGATTTTGGTGTCCAATTTGAATCAAATCATGAGTTCAATTTCCATGGTTTTTCTTATAGTGATTGGGCAGGATCACTAGATGATATGAAGAGCACCTCTGGCTACTGTTTTACTCTTGGATCAGGAGTGTTCTCGTGGAGCTCAAAGAAGCAAGAGATCGTAGCATAATCTACAGCTGAGGCAGAGTTTATTGCAGCTGCAGCAGCTGTGAATCAAGTTCTTTGGCTGAGGAAGTTGCTCATTCATCTCAACTTGAAGCAGGACAAGAGCACTAAGTTGTATGTGGATAATAAAGCTGCGATTGCTATAAGCAACAACTCGGTCTTCCATGGCAAGACCAAGCATTTCAGCATCAAACTTTATTATCTCAGAGAAGTGCAGAAGGAAGGTGAAGTATCTCTTGTTTACTGCTGCATAAATGACCAAATTGCAGATATCTTCACAAAGTCACTCCCCAGGAATCGATTCGACGAGTTGAGGAAGGCCTTAGGGGTCTGCTATCGATGATCAAGGAGGAGTGTTGAAGATGGTGATCAATCTCCAGCTCAATTGTCATCATCTTACCTTCAATTGAAGTCCAATCAAGCTCGATTGAAGTAGCTGTAGCTGGATTTAGTAGTTTCCTTTTGTTACCTTTCCAATTCAAGCATATGTTAGCTGAATGGTTAGAATTAGAGTTCGATTAGGACTCATTAGCTTTTCTGATTTCAATTAGGATTGTTTTTCTTTGTAGGAGTAGGAATTGGAGATCGATTATGAATCTCTCCTCCCTTGTAAATCCTTGTCTATATAAGGATGCAAGCTGATGAATAAAATTGAGTTTTTTCGCTTCTCAATTGATTCAATTATTAGCTCAATTGTGTTAGGATTGCATCGATTGCGTGAGAGTGAGTTCAATCGAGGTTCAATCAGAAGAATTGAGAGTAATTAGTGTTTCAATTGCCTCAATAACATTAGATAGAGTCCTGCTACTCCATAGAATTATGTATAAATCGAAATTGAATTAGTCGAGTTTTGTATCAAAGTATTTAGCTTGGTTTAAAAGATCAATGTCGTGACAACGCAACATCGTAGTGATTATATATTGAATGGGACATGACACAGTTAGATGATAATGGCTTCTCAATAGAACATGTGGATGTCCAATTTATTACATTTAATGCACCTTTTTTACGTTTGAAGAAAACATTTAAACCACCTTGGACTAAATTGAGGTTGGACCGAAAGTTCTGCAATTTCTTGCTTTGTTCGAGATTATCACGTTGTTAATTTCGAGGGTCACATACCAAAATTGGTTCATTTTTAAGCATATGATTTTATAAAGACTAGTATGAGTAACAATAGACTTGGATTTTTTTTTCTTCCGAATCTCGTGAATGTAATAGTTTAATTAGTCGTTATCCATGAGATAACAGCTGATATTTTGTATGTGTCAGTTAACGGAGGCAATAAAGGTCCAGTGATCATCGGAATTTCTGTTGGTGTTGGCCTTCTATTCTTCGGATTAATCGTTTCCTGTCTGATATGGAAGCGGAAGAAAGTGCTTGGGGTATTCCAAAGAAAGACAATACCACAAACAAGTCGCAAAGGTTGTCTTGTCCGAAGTTTCTTATGAGGTTCGGGAATGATTTTTATGTAATTGATCTGTCATGAATTCTTACAATGTCGATTTCGCAATTCGATGATCAGATTCGAGGGAGAAGAGCCAAGACTTTTTGTTGAACGAGGTGGTTGTTTCAGTCAAGAGAGACCATTCTAGCGAGAAGAA
>SOPF01026200.1:0-11203 GCA_012979155.1 Hypericum perforatum
ATACGTTTAAATGTCTTGATGGATGGTCAGAATATCGAGGGCCCTCCTTGGGCGACTATCTTTACCACTGCATTCTGGTGGATTTGGAAGTGGCCTAATGTTGTTATCTTTTAGAATGGCCGTACTACGGGCCCATCCCCTTCTCTTATTTCTATGCAAACATAGGAGTTTGCTTGAGTTATGTTTAACCAAAATATACCACCCTACCTGAAGTGAAAGATACATGTATCATGGACATGCCCACCACCTAGCTTTGTTAAGCTAAATACTAATGGAGCGTTAGCTGAAAATCCTAGGAATTCTGGTGCAAGAGGAATTATTAGAGATGCAGCAGGTTAGTGGTTATCGGGTTTTACCAAAGGAGTTGGCTACTGTAGTTCCCTGGTAGATGAGCTTTAGGCTCTGGTGTTAGGACTTGAGCTGGCATGGGAGTGCGGTTTTATACAGGTGATGATTGAAGTTGACTCCTCCATAGCTCTTCTCTGTGTCGGTCGTGGTATTAGGTAGGAGCACCCACAATCTAATCTGATTAGCCAAGCACGTAGTCTACTTGACCATGCATGGGTGACATAGATTCAGCATACCTTTCGAGAAGGAAATCGGGTGGTGGATTCGCTCTCTAATATGCCTTGACTATTGGTTATGAGTTTGTCTCTTCTGATGTTCCCTTTGCTTTTTGCATAGATGTTAACATTGACGCCTTGAAGGGGGTTAATTTGCCTCGTTGTACTCATTCTTCCAGCACGTGATCAATAAAGATAAAAAAAATTACAAAACACTACAACCTTGTCACCTCTCTCCCTTGTTCTCTTCATAATCTTACAGCAATACTTTAGACTAATATCAGACACATACATATTATAACCTAGTTCATAATCCCAAAAAATTAGAAGACGATGACTTGGTCTCCAACTCGTTAGACCACCAGACCAAGCTTTCATTGGCATCATTCATCTATTTAAAGCAATCAAATTCTAGGTTCTGTAGAAAACCCTTGAGCTCTGGTTGGAAACCCACTGCAACCAAAGTACTTACATCACCTTGCTTCAATCCACTAGCTATTGAAGCATCCTCCAAAAGGTCCAACTTCAAGTTCTCGAGTATGGGGTTATCTTGCTTATCTGCGGAGAAGTTTCTTTTGGATATAGCATACCTCCTATTATTTAGGAATATGATTTCTGAGATAATTCCAAATTGTAAAGTCCTATTGAGATTAGATGTCTAAGGCAATTATATATTCTGCCTTTAGGGTTATGATTATATAGCATCTTTTTATATGTTATTTACAATTTCAATACAAGATAGTGGCATTAATTCAATAAATCTTACTCCTTGATTTCTACATGGTTTTAGAGCCATAATTTGGATCAAGATGAGCTCCACCAAAAAATATAACTAGTTACTCGCCACATCCATCAATTCTCCTCACTAAAATATGACCGAGACTAGTCCCATAAGGTTGCCAACTCCCGACAATAAATGAGTGATGATTTGGTGGTATGGATCCCATGTCCATATACTACATCCACCCCTTCGATTATCTGTGTTAGCTTCACATCATTGATCATTTCAGGGAAGTCAACTACAGAGAATGAATAAATGATATGAGCACTATGCTCTAAGCTAAAACAAATTTGGTTTCATTGATGAATCAATTTTGAATCCATCCTTGACCTCTATCATGTTTTTGTACAAGATCCCTACAAATGCAATAGTCTGGCAATGGCTAAAAATGGCAATGGAGAAGGATGTTCATAGTAGTGTGCGATGTGAACAAATGGCTCATGCAATTTAGGTTGATGTTGATGAGAGATTTGTCAAAGATAGTGCTCCACATGTGTATGAACTGTGGCATGCTATCACGAGCCTTCACTAAGAAAAATTATCTATTTTGGCTAAGTACACCACGCTAGAACGTCTTTAGGATGAGATTGATGATATTTCACTGTACCAAAATATTCGTGCAATGGCTGCACTTGTGCACTACGGAAGTATGTCATGGACTTAAGAGAAAACAAGCACATGTATAATTTTTTAATGGGTCTTAGTGATTTTTTTACGACTATCAAAACTCAAATTTCGAGTAGACAATGAGTTCCAAGCATTGGAACTACTTATCACTTAGTTTCTGTAGCTGAACAATAGAAAAACATCTATGCTTCTCGATGTCCAAGCTTTTACTTAGCTATCTTACAAAGTCATCTTCACAACGACTCAACTAGTCTTTAAGTTTGCTTTTGAGATTCATCTCAGGATGATGGGAGAAATAATAACCCTAATTGACCAAAGTGCTCCAATTGCAAAAAACTTGGACATATTGACGCTAATTGCTTTGAAATTATAGGCAACCCTCCGAAATGGAGGAGGCAAATTTCAATCTAGTTTCCACTCACTTTAGATTAGGGTCTAATTCAAATAGGCCATAGTGCGACTATAGCTCATATTCGATGGCTGCCAATGTTACTCCAGAAGAGGCTTCCAACTGTGGTCTAACTGAGGACCAAGTAAATTCCTTGTTGCGTTAGCTTGCTGGAAAGGCCAAGTCTGATTGAGCAATATCATTCATGCTGGTTGATCCTAATGCTAATATGGCTAGTAAAAAATTGATATGATAGGTAAGGATATCTATACACAACCTTGGATAATTGATTCTTGTGTGACTGATCACATCATATGTAGCAGAAGTCTATTAGTTAACAAATCATAAAATATCAACCATCCTCTAGCAAGGATACCAAGTGATGTTGAAGTTTTGGTGGTTGGTATAGGCACCACCAAGCTTAATTGCAATATTTGATTAAATAATGTCATTCACAAACCATTGTTCACATGCAATTTATTATCTGTCAAAAAGTTAACAATGGATTTAAATTGATTAGTAATGTTCTATACTAATTCTTGTATTATTTAGGACTTAACTTTAAGAAGCTTGATTAGAGTAGGTGAAAATAATGGAATGGCCTCTAGTATTTTGAAGATGTGTGAGGAGGTGTGGCGTGTTCCGTAGCAAGTGATTTTCAAGTATGGCATTGTTGTCTTGGGCACATCTTCAATGAGAAAATAAAGTATATTTTAGCTATTCATAAGTTATTTCTATAGATTCTAGTCAGTGTGATTCATGTCTTAAGGCAAAACATACTCGATTACCTTTTTTGACAAGTTTTATCAAGAGCACTACATGTTTTGAACTCATTCATTGTCTAATTTGCGGGGCACATCGGAACCCTCTTCAAATGGAGCTTGTTATTGTTTAATAATTGTTGATGACCATAGTCGTGGAATTTATGCACTACTTGATAATTTGTTGCACCATGATTAAGAAGTAATTTGGTATAGGGGTGAAAAACATATGTGCAAACAATGGGTTAGAATTCTCTTCTATCGATATATGAAAATATATAAGGATCACGGAATATTATTACAAACATTTTGTATTTATACTTAGCATAACAATGGTGTCGTCAAGTGCACGCACTGTCATATTCTTGAGGTTATGCATGCTCTTCGATTCCAATCAAATCTTCTCATGAGATTTTGGGGCAATTGTGTGTTGACAGCAACCTATTTGATAAAATAATTACCGTCTCAAGCAATTCAAAATCAAACACCTATAAGGTTTTATTTGGCAAGAATCAAATTATGAGCATTTGAGTTATTCAGATGCTTGTCTTGTGTCCATAATTATGTTCAGATTAATAAGTTTGATGAACAGAGCCAACCATGCATTTTTATTGGTTATCCTTTTAGCCAAAAGGCTATCCACTATTTAACTTGTAGACTGAGAAGCTATTAGTATCTAGGGAAGTGATGTTCATTGAAAACATTTTTCTCTTTCATGCTCATCATAACACTATAGAGTTGCCAATTTCTAGGTCACAACTTCATAATTCATGCTTTATGGATGATCACCATCCTACTCTAATGGTCGAGGGTATCATCATGCTTCTAATGCCAGATGATGCAAATAATCAATACACCAACTCCTCCAAAATCATGTGAATCTGTTGCCTCATAATCGATCCTTGAACATGCTCAACTAGGTTCTATTCATAAACTAGTTCATCGTAGTCACCATACTCGGCACCTTCCTATCTACTTATTTGATTATCAAGTCAAGCTGCCACCTTTCCTCGTCCCTGTACATACTACAAAGCTATTCCCATTGTCACTCGGCTCCTCAAGTAACTTAGTTCTTTATCCACTACCATATTTTATTAGATACGCTCATTTTTCTACTGTTTATCAAGTCTATCTCACAGCTTTAACCACGCACGATGAACCGTGCACATATCATAGTGTTGTCAACCATAAATGATGGCAGCATACTATGCAACTAGAGGTGGCAACCTTAGAATCTAATGGCACTTGGGTGCCTGTTAATCTACCTCAAAGAAAGCATGTTATCTATGTGAATGATCTGACCAAAGCACTTGGTATGACCGGTCTAACCAAACCAACTAGTTCAGGCGGCATTATCAAATTGACTGGTTTAGCCAATCCAACCAAACTGATTGGTTTAGCCAATCTGACCAATCTAACCATTTTGAGCGACATATCCCGTTTAACTTGGAAAAATGTAGCCCGACGACTAGTTCAACTTGTGAAATTTAGTTCCACTAATCCAACTAATCTAACAAAATTAACCATCTTGTTGTAGTTTATTAAAAACTATTTCTATAGATTAACCAAAATTTTATTGCATTAAATTTACTAATGAGAACCTAACAAAATATTATATAAATATACCAATTAACAATTGAGAACCACATAAAAATGTTACCAATTAAGTAATATCCAATTAGATAATTCAATTTATAACATGAAAATTAAATATTTTAATTAGCTCATAATCTACCATCTAAATGTAATGAATAGATAAAATATAATTGAAGTTATGATAATAAATTAGGAAAATATATACGTGCATAAAGTGCATTTTCCTTTTGCACTTTTATTCCCTACTTCCTTCTTTGAGTAGATATGTTTATAGGTGAGACGATACCAAGCAAATGAATTAAAAATCTGTGTATTGGGCACACAAGTGGACAAAAATATCTGGAATATCCGGATAGTCTATCTAACCAATATACAATTTTTTTGTCCGTGTACTAGTTATATTGATAAAAAATATGTATATTAGTCTCAATACATGAAACAATGTGGATACCAAATTTGCAAAACCAAAATTATCACGAATTTCGTAAATAATTGTGAACATTAATTAAAAAAAAACAATTTGGCGCGATGACAAGTTCCTACTTCGTTAGTCAAACAAATTTCGGGAAAAAAAACGTAATGTTACCTTTGAAGTAAATTTTTATTTCAGTCTGAAATGTTTGAGACAAGTTATAGATTTAAAGATAGTTTAGTATCCTGTGTTTATTCAAAGTAGACACTCCATATTTTGTGATATAAAAGTTAGCAATTGACTACCTTGTGTTTGTTCTATCTAAAATTTTAGGTTCTTGCCCACGTCAAACTCTTGTAGGGTCATTGTGCCACATCAATGCAAGTCATCCTTACACATATTTTTTGTCGGAATTTTTTAACCCACGGTAGCCAAAGATAAATACCAGGTAGCTATGTGGGAATTTGTATGCAAATTTTCTATTTTGACTATTATAATATTTTTTAACCCGAATTTAATTGGTCAATCCCTAAAATTAGGAAACTGGTCAGACTTGAAAATACATTATTGGGGAAAATACGACACGAGAAATATTTAAATATTCGGTGACTTCTTTTTAACTTAATCATGTTAATTTTAAGTTCTTAGAAATATGTTTTATAAAACTACTGAATTTTTATGGAAAGGCGTGATGTAGGTCAGCGGAAGCGAATGATTTAAGTGGTGGTTTTAGGACGAATCTAATGGGGAACCAGATGAATGATCATAAGAACACATGAATCTAGGGTTTATGTTTGATGATATTTGGTCCGAATGAGGGGGGAAATGGGAAATGGTTCGAATCAGAATAGAAATGGAATTGAATAAGGTTCGAACTAAGGGAAAAACAAAATTATAAAGATAGAACCTTGGTTAGGAACAACTTCCGTCGTATAACCTAAGGGTGTTTGAATGATTCAAACGGCCAGCTAGGGCATGTTGGATAAATCACGTACGAGTCCACGTACAAACAATGCAAATCCACGCAAAGGTTCAAAGCTAGTCCACGCTTTACTCATGCAAGTCCATGCATACGTCGAGGCAAATCCATGCACTCATAAATTACACACGATTAATTCAGAGAATAACTCTCAATAATGATTTAATTCATCTTAACATTGATAATCATTCAGATTACATAGGATTCGAATATTTAAAGAAACTAAGTGAGCTTGGATTGGTCATTAAGCCAATTAATCCAAGAGTCACGATACATGAACTTAGAATTTAATGAAACAAATCTATTTAATTGGTAATTCTTAAAGGACTAAAATAAACTTGAGTTAAATCAAACGAACTAAACTTAATGTGATTCTTAATGGTAAAATGCAAAGTGATATGTTGAGATGTCTTCTAATGCTAATCAATTCGTAATAAACTCCAAAGTACGAATCGATCCTTAGTCTTTCTTCTCTTGACCTCATTCAAATTGGTAGGAAGTCTTGGGTGTCTTGGATGTTCCTACATCATACTCCTCTTCTTAGAAAAATAAGCTCGCCTCGAGCTTATGTAAGCAAAATGATATCACCAATAACATCACCAATATAGCAATGTAAATGCTCGAACTCAGTGATGAAGTTTGGTTTCTCCCCTTCCAACGAAATAAGTATTTTGAACTTAACATGGGAAAACAAACCATGGCAAGCTTGTAATTCAGATTGTGAAGTTGAACACCCTTTAAACGCATCTGATCTTGCAAATAAAACTCATGTACAGTCGGTTTAATATCGCACAACATCCGTAAGTCACCATAGCCATTGTCAACTTTGGGCTTCTTCTTCAAACAACCAAAGGCAGGAATATCTCCACAAAATTCAGTCAAAAGATTCTACCTTGGACTAGAAACATCCACAACAACTTTAGAAGTTCCACTTTTGCATACAATCTGGATTGGCAACTCCCAAATATGCTTGATCCATTTAGCATTTAGATTGATGCTTGGTTTCAGTTCGTCACGAAAGAATGCAAAGCTCTTATGATCCAAATATAAAGCATGCATCACACTCAAATCAGCCTTTAATAAGGGCAAACTATTCGGATCAATCTCCATAGAAACCTTGAGAAAGTCTTTCCTCATCAGATGCACGTTCTTATACGTGACTTCTAGCACTTCAGAATTCAATTTCAAGAACTTCTTGACGTACTCATACAAATCTTTTCCACACTCTTCATGATCATGCACATCATGTATAGCCATAACTTCACAACCTCCAAATTTTCTCATAAATGTAAGCATCAGATTAGGAGGGATTACCATTTCCATAACATGCACGGCACTGATCTTCTGAAACTCATTTTGTTTTGGTTGGCTAGGCAACCTCAGATCGTGGCAAACTTCCTTGTCCATCAAGTCACAATTGTTCACGTTATATACTCCATCTCCAACATCATCACGGATCTGAAAGAGATCATCACATTCTTTTTCTTCAGAATTAAGAACTTCCTTGAGCATCACGTCATTCTTTTCTTCTGAATCTTTCAGATCTTCTTGGTCTCCTTCAGATTCGTCTTCAATGGGTGTACAAATAATAACTTTGACGTGATCTTCAGATTCTTCTTCATCACGCTTTAGAAGTTGATTTGTTTTCTTTCGAGGACAATCTTTTGCCTTATGCCCTAATTCATGGCACTTGTAACAAATCAGTTTGGAAGAAATCTCCTCCGAATCTTCTTCTTTGTTCTCACATTCAACCAGTTGGTTGGTCTTTTTCTTTGGACAATCACGAGCAATATGATCAATTTGGTCGCACCTATAGCCACTCAGTTTAGAATTTGAATCAGATCCAAACTCTTTTTCCTTCTTTTCCAAAATTTTAGGGATAACTCTTGGCTTTGGATCAGAATTTCGAACAGCCATCTTATCCTTTGTATTGATAAGTGTTTGCACATTTTTGGCCTCCTTTGGATCGTGATAAACATCAAACGAATTGTCTTGGCCAGAATTCTTCACGAAATCCATCTTAAGCAAAGCTTTCTCAATTTTCCGTGCCCTAACACACGCATCATGCAAGTTAAAGAATGTATCATACTCCATACGTTGCTGGATTTCAGATTGTAATCCTTCAATGAATTGATAGATCAATCAATCTTCTTCGTCTTCCACATTGGTCCATGATGCTAAATGATTGAAATCAGTAGCATAATCTTTCACGGATCTATTCCTTTGCATACACATCTGGAATTTTGTTTCTAGGGTTTGCTTGAATCCCACGGAAAGAAATTTTGCCTTCAGAATTCTCTTCATGGATGACCAAGTTCGAACACATCTGAATCCTTTCTCCTTATGCCACTATGAAGCCACGGTTGATTGAAACTTGCAAGCCACAAAACTAATCTTTTGTTCCTCGGTCAGATTTATGCAAGTGAAGAAACTTTCAACCGTATCCAGCCACATTAAGAATTCATCGTCCATCTCTCCATAGAACTTGTCAACACGACTCTTGATCTTACGATCTACATGCTTGGATGAACGATCTACATTCTGGAATCGATCATGCTTCAAATTGTCACGTTCAAAAACATGTACTGGATTGATTTCTTCTTTGGCACATCTTTGAACACGTACTGGATTGATTTCTTTATGCTTCAAATTCTTCATGCACGAATTTGGCATGAATTCCGCATCCTTGATCTCCTGAATCATGAACAACATGTGCTCCTCTTCTTGGATTGAGCATAGCACATGAAATCAGGTCACCTTTCTCTTTAAATTTCGCACGGACATTAGATCGTGGTGCAAAATTATCCAAATGTTCAAGAATACCTTGAAGCGAATTCTCCAAGTTTGAAAGTCTTTGATTCATATCAGGGACAATCATGTCTTAGTTCGGATTTGTAGTGGAGTTTGGTAGGAATTAGGGATTCGGATTGATAATCATAAAATCCTGTTGATCATTTGTGTATGGCTCTCTCAAACTCACAAGGGTGTATAAAAACGAACTCTCTCCCTCTCTTCTTGATATGGAAATCAAGATAATCTCACCAATAGCTCTGATACCACTCGATGTAGGTCAGCGGAAGTGAATGATTTAAGTGGTGGTTTTAGGACGAATCTAATAGGGAACTAGATGAATGATCATAAGAACACACGAATCTAGGGTTTATGTTTGATGATATTTGGTCCGAATGAGAGGTGAAATGGGAAATGGTTCGAATCAGAATAGAAATGGAATTGAATAAGGTTCGAACTAAAGGAAAAACAAAAATGTAAAGATAGAACCTTGGTTAGGAACAACTTTTGTCTTATAACCTAAGGGTGTTTGAATGATTCAAATGGCCAGCTAGGGCAGGTTGGATAAATCACGTACGAGTCCACGTACAAACAATGCGAATCCATGCAAAGGTTCAAAGCGAGTCCACGCTTCACTCATGCAAGTCCATGCATACGTCGAGGCAAATCCATGCACTCACAAATTACACATGGGTAATTTAGAGAATAACTCTCAATAATGATTTAATTAATCTTAACATTGATAATCATTCAGATTACATAGGATTTGAATATTTAAAGAAACTAAGTGAGCTTGGGTTGGTCATTAAGCCAATTAATCCAAGAGTCACGATACATGAACTAAGAATTTAATGAAACGAATCTATTTAATTGGGAATTCTTAAAGGACTAAAATAAACTTGACTTAAATCAAACAAACTAAACTTAATGTGATTCTAAATGGTAAAATGCAAAGTGATACGTTGAGATGTCTTCTAATGCTAATCAATTTGTAATAAACTCCAAAGTACGAATTGATCCTTGGTCTTTCTTCTCTTGACCTCATTCAGATTGGTTGGAAGTCTTGGGTGTCTTGGATGTTCCTACATCAAGGCACCAGCATTGGGTAGGATGAGGAGGCTCCTTGACAGCCTTCGCTAAACCTGGCCAAAATTGAATCTCATTTGTAATTCGACTCAATTTGATTCAATCTGTCAATAATTTGATTCGACTTTGTGATGGTACAAATTGAATTCATTTCAAAATTTTTATAATTTGTCAAACTGACGAATTTAATTCAAATTTGATTTGAATCGAATTTGTATTGAATTTAATTCAAATTTGTATATATATATATTTATATATATTATAACTAAAAATATATTTCAAGTTCAACTAAAATTTTTGAGTTTTATAAATTAACTCTCAAGTTTAATAATTAGATATATTTATTTTATAATTTATCATACCACTATATAATTATGTCATCAAGTAGAACAAATAAGAGTAAATAAAACTAGGGTAAATTACATATGCCTCTTGTAGTTTGGAAAATTTAACTCTTGCTCGCCTTAATTCGCAATTCGATTAAAAATGCCCTCTAGTATGACGAAATTGTACCATTTGGCCCCTGAAGCCAGAATCAGAGAATTTTCCGGCGAAAGACCATGGAAAATGATAAATATATCCCTGACCTAAAAACACTCTCTCTCCTTTTCCTCCTTCCTCTTTTCTCTTCCTCCACCTCCTCCCTTTTCCTCCTCCACCTTCCTCCTCCTCCACCCTCTTTCTCCTCCACCCTCCTCCTCCTTCGCCCTCCTCCTTCTCTCTCTTTCGTCCTCCTCCTCTCTCCTCCCTCTAAAACTTCCCTTCTTCCTCCCCTCTCCTCTGCCCTCCTCCTCCTCCCCTCTCCTCTTCCACTTTCCTCCTCCTCCACTTTCCTCCTCTCTCCTCCTCCGCCCTCCTCCCTCCTCCTCTGCCCTTCTCCTCTTCCTCCGCCCTCTTCCTCCTTTGTCCTTCTCCACTTTTCTCCTTCCTCCTTCTCCTCCTTCCACTTCATTCTCCTCCCTCTAAAATTCCCCTCCTCCTCTCCTCTCCTCCACCACTTCCCTCCTTCTCCTCCTTCCAACTCCTTCTCCTTCCTCTGAAATTCGCCCTCCTCCTCCTCCTATCATCTCCTCCACCCCATTCCTCCTCCACTTTCCTCCTTCTCCTCCTTCCTCCTCCTCCACTTTTCTCCTTCTCCTCCTTCCTCCTCTTTCCTCCCTCCGAAATTCCCACTCCTCCTCCCTCCTCCTCCCATCTCCTCCTCCACTTTCCTCCTTCCT